>MU227359.1:429133-477406 GCA_018584345.1 Thuja plicata
AAATTGCAGGTCTATTCTTTAGGGACATTGTGAGGATCCATGGATTGCCCCTAAATATTGTAAGTGACAGGGATAGTAAGTTTGTAGGTCACTTTTGGAGGACCTTATGGAAGATGCTTGGAACAAAATTGTCTTTCTGTTTAGCCTATCATCCACAATCAGATGGGCAAATAGAGGTAGTGAATAGGTCACTTAGAAATTTGCTGAGGTGTTTGACCAAGCAACATGGACAATCATGGGATCACATCATAGGGCAGGCATAATTTTCATATAATGACTCCATCAATAGGAGTACTGGTAGAATCCCATTTGAAATAGTATATGGGGTCAATCCTAGAGGGATATTGGAGTTCAGGGATCTTAGTTTGAAGGACAAGAGGAGTGCTCAAGGAGATTCATTTGCTGAATAGATGAAGGAACTGCATGATCAAGTCAATAAGACTTTACAAAAGCAAGTGGAGAAGTACAAATCCGAAGCTAATCAAACTAGAAGAGACGCGCAGTTCAAGGTTGGGGATCTAGTATTAGCCTATCTCAGGAAGGAAAGGCTACCCAAGGGTTAGCCTACTAAACTATTGATGAAAAAGATAGGGCCTTTGAAGATTTTGTACAAGTATGGAAATAATGCCTATGAGGTGGAGTTACCTCCTGATTTGGGGATCTCACCCATTTTTAATGTTTGTGACCTATATCCCTACAAGGGACCTACACCAAACATAGGTCAATCCACTCTTTCAGATTTGGAGGATGATGATTAGGTGAAAGACTTGCCTACCCCAAAGCCATTGCAATTGGAAAGTGCACTGGATTCTGAGGTGATAAAGAAGACAAGGAAGGGTAACTACAAGGAGTACCTCATCAAGTGGTAGGGACTACCTGAAGCTGAGGCCACTTGGATGATAGAGCTGGACATTCTGAAACATGGGGTCACCATTGAAGACCTCCTAACTCAAGGGACTTGAGTTATTTTGTCCAAGGGAGTATGGTGTAGGGAACCTCCCTATTTTATGTTTTTTCATTTTTTTGATTTGGTTTAGGTTGTGTTGTTTGTTTTGGAATAAGTTCCAAAGGGCTAGATGCAATGATAGTTTAACTTCATGTTTATAAGAACTTTAGTGCTCATTAGGTGTTTTGGGTCATTTTGGCTTCAACTAGTGCAAAGTTTCCATTTGAGTGCAATGTGGGTTAGAAGTGTGTTTTAGGACCCTACATATCCTATTTGGGGTCTTATAAGTCAACATCAATCATCGAGTTGACAAAAAGGTCAAAATTCTCAAAATATAAAATATTGCTAGCAACTTTTGCAAGAATTGGAAAAATGTAGTTAGAACTGATGTAACTACCCCATGATCAGTATATGAGCATGGATTTTATGCTTTGAAGAGGTTAATGAGATTTTGGTTTCAAACACTTAATTCTGACACCTCTGTACAGATGACTATATCCACATTTGTGTAATCTACACTGTATCTTTGCTACTGTACGACTTTGTATGGTTTGGCATAGGTGATCGGGCTCCATGAAAGTGTAGTTTTTTCTTTCAGCTTCCATATGTAATAGATAGTTTGTCTTGAAGTTTAGTAGGTGTTAAGTTACAAGTTTTTGGAGGTCACTGGTTTGACAGAGACAAAACAATGCTACCTAGCTAGAAATGGCTCTAACCTAAAATCCCTCTAGTGGAATTGAATGAAACCATGGGGGAAGTAGGGTTAGGGTCTATAGATAGGGTTTTGGTTTTACTTTTTATTGTTTCAGTGGATTTCATAGGCCAGAAGTGAAGCCCTATGGCTGACTAGTGAAACCAGGTGAGCCAGGACAGGGAGAAGGAAGGATTTGATTGAGCACCCATGACCTTTTGGGAAAGACTTAGTGGAATTTGTAGATGCACTATATAGTCTCCTAAAATTATTCAAAGGTGGAAGGAGGTGAATCAAAGGTTGGAGACAAGTTTAAATGCTGACTGGTCTAGAGGCCTAATTAATAGGCTATAATCTAGGGCCTGCAAGAAACTTGGGTTTTGGGTGCTTTCAGAGGTTAGGGTTTTGGATTCTGACAGTTTTGGGTGATGTATTGAAGATTTTCAAGTTTTTTTGTGGAGTCATTTGGATATTTTGGGAGCATTTATCCAAAATCGGTAGACCTACTAGGAATTGGGCAATTAGGCCTCCTAGTGAATTAGTGACCAATTGGATTGGTAAAGGGTCTTGGAGTATTTGGATGAGTGTAGAATGACCTAGGATGGGTCAAGAAGTGTGTTAAGAGTCTTGATGAATGTGTGAGAAGATCCTAGGTAGAGGATTGGCAATCTAGGTGGAGTTTTAGTGGAGGAAACTAGGCTTTTGGTTAACTAGTTGGACTAGTTGAGCTTAGAAATCTTGGAGTCTTCTAGAAACCAACTATACCTTGGAGGAGAAGTTGGTAGAGAGGGTCTTGGAGATCCTAATTGGAGGAAGATACAACAAAGAAAAACCATTGGATGGTTGTATTTGTCAAAAAAGCACCTTGGAGTGAGGAAAAGCCCTAGATTGTCAAACCCTCTGTATAAGCCCTGTCCTTCGCAATAATGTCTTCAATATTTTGAACATGTCTGATTGGGTTCATGCAATAACTGAATAGTATCCTTCCATGTGCAACACAACTCTTAGCTTTTACTATAACAAATTTTAGAATGCCCAAGTCCCGTGAAATAGACTGGCAAACTTCCATCAGTTTCTTATCCAAGCATCTCTTCTTTGCCTTTTCTTCTACGATCTTCACTAGGGTCTCATAGTGACCATCAAAATTGTCAAGTGCTAACTTCAAGTTTTCTACAGCATCTCTACTTTGGAAAACAATAGTTACTAGAAGCAAGTTGTTCATGGTATCAATTGCTCTAGACATTATCTTAGTTTCCTTGTCACTTTTTGCTCATATCTCTCCTTTACTTTATTGAGTGCAGTGAAAGATAGACTCACCAAATCATCCTCATCCATGTGATCAACATCAACATCAATATGTTTGTATTTACATGCCAACAATACGATAGAAGATGTGTCAATTTCATTTTTGACTTCAACTTTTGCTTCTTTTTCTTTCTTTTCTTCCTCTCTTTTCTTCCTATTTCTGTTCTTCATCCTCAGCCATTGTATTGTCAATGTTTCCTTCAAATGGATCATTTTCATCATGTGAAGTCTCAAGAGTGACAGGCACACCAAAAACATACAAATCTGGTTGCATATCATCTTCGTTCTTCTCAATACTTGCCTTAACTATTTTGGAACTCTCTCCCATTCCTAAAGGTGTAGGCATTGTAGGTTTAGGAGGTGGAGTCTTCTCAGGCATAGTGGCCATTAGTATCTGATCGAATTCTCTCCGAGTCTCTTCAGTAACTTCATCATAATTTCTTTCCATAATCTTCACTAACCTTGCCTTGGTCCTCAATAAAGGTTTTAGTTCACCAAATATTATATCTCTCTCTTGCATAGAAATTATAGGTAACATGTTATCAATTTCTTGATTCCTAATAGCCTCATCTTCAATGTGTGCTATTTGTTTTGTTATTTCCAGTCTACCATACAACTCTTCAAGTACACTACCCTCTATCTCTAACAGATTTTTCTTGAAAACAAGTAAGTGATTTACTACAATATTTGCAATCATAAGTTTATCAGTTTCCTCATACCTGTCATAGTACTTGTTTATTAAAACTAGCTTCCCTTTCTCAATAGATCTCTTCTCAATCATCTTCAAGTTTGGTTTCCTTACTTGTCTGTCACTTTTGGCTTTCTTCTCTTCTCCCTTAGTCCTCTATACTTTAGGAGGTGAATCTAGTTTGGTGGATATAGTGCTTCTCCGAGGTGAAATCTTAACTGCCTCTTCTTGCGATGTTTTCAGTGGTGGTGAAGGGGTGGTAACATCACTAATAGTAGTAGGTGGAGTATCTACCATCACAAATTTAGGATGTGGAAGGGCTGCAGTAGTAGTACTTGCCAATCTAGAAGAACATTTTGCTAACTTCTTCTTTACTTCCTTCAATTATTCCTTAGTCAATCCTGCCTTAATACCACATTCATGAATAATGTTGTCTAATTTCCTTTTCTTCAAGCCTCTTGTTTTATCTTTTCTTATTTTAGTTGATTTTTCTTCATAAGTTCCCCATCTCTCCTCAGATGTATCTACTTCAAATGATAGCACATGTTTGATCTACATAGTTAAGACTTCTAAAATAACCTCATATCCCATAGGATAACACCATTTCTTCCTCGGTATAATTGCTTCAAAACATACACAGTTTGTCTCAACCATAAAACATATTGTGTCCTTATATTTTTCAACTAAGTCTTCAAGAATCTTGTATCTCTCTTTCATCTGCCTCTGAAGAATCTTAATCATGCCAAATAGTTCTCCATCAACCCATGTGCTATTCTGTCTTCAATAGATCTCATAAATATGAATACCAGTAGGTATCCATTTTCTCCAACCACTTGGGTGCATGCCTGGAAACTTTTTCTCAATGTGAATGTACATGTGGACTAGTAGTGAGCCAAATCTGAAGGTTTTGGACTTGTCTTTCTTTATCAAATTAACATTCTCCAAAAAATATTGTGCCAATACTTCACATAGGTTATACTTAGTATTTTATTTCACCATTCTGTAAGCCATCATAACGACTCTTGCAGATACTGAATTAGGTCTACTACTATAGTAAAATTTGTAACCAAGTACCATCAAAATCAATCTCACATCCTGTAGATAAATGAAATTCACTGTCATAGCTCGCCTATCCCATTTTGAGTGTGTTAGGGTTTCAAATTGCTTCTTTATATGATTCTCCACCACATGGCTGACTCCAGTACTATCCACTCCAGTTATCTCATGTATAAGTTGGCTACAAATCTTTATAGGTTGTTCACCTATCTAGATAAACTGATTATAAAATCTTCTCAGTAATATTTTAAACCATTCCTCTTTGCTGAATTCATATAAGTCCATAATTTTCATAATGTTTAACTCATCTACATGTTTGAACTCATCTCTCATTTTTCCATTATCATTCATGTACTCCATCTCAGTAGAAATTTCATCAATACCCAGTATGTCATATTTGGAATGAATGTATGCCCTAATGTCTTCTACATGCAAGACATCATGCGGTGTCTGGGAAAATGCTTCTTCAGGGTCATCTTCACACAACTTAAAAGGATGTTTCTTGAATTTGTATCTAGGTTGATACACAATGTCATAAATCAAAGGTGCATACATAACTTCTGTAGATGTAAATGATGTAAATACCTTTTACACGCTGAATTCCTAGTATTCGCTTCAATCGATCACGCAAGGTAGTTTCTGGATAGTCTGAATCTCTATGTTCTCTGATCTCCTTATGTCATTGCTCTTCAAATGGTAAATAAATAGATAACCATTAGGTTCTTTATACATCGTTAAGTGTTAAAACTCACATTTCCCAATACTGTCCAGTCAGTCATAAATCTTGGGATCATAATATATGTATCATCCAATGTTGCACTCTTAGATATACGCTCCATGATGTCGACCAATATACCCAAGCTCGCTAGAAATTAATCTACATATTCAGGGGCTAGATATATTCTATTGTGCTCATCCAATGCTCCCCCTAAGGCCATGCTTGACCAATTATGTCAATTCTTCTTTTCTAGCATCAGGCTATGATTCAGTAGCATCTATTGTCTCTCCCTGAACCAATAGCTCACTTGTATCTTTGATTTTCCATATCTTACCACTGTTGTTATATTTTTCTTTCTTAAAACAACTGTCAAAATCACACTTGAGTTTTGCAATACTTTTACCAATATCATTGTCATTCCTTTTTGTATTCATAGGAGGTGGTACTCTTCTATTATTTACTCCATTATACCTGCAAAAATTTGCTATATGACCTGAATTGTTGCATTTTTAATATATAGGAAGTCTTTTGTCCTGATTAATTTGTAATTTACAATTCCTTTTAATGTGTCCAAGGTTGTTGCATTTGTAGCATGTGATCTTAGCTGTTGATTCTCCTCTATTGTTGTCTTGTCTATATCTAGTCTGATCAGGTTTCCCGCATTCTATCTCCTTGTTCCCATATGCATTACAATTAAAACAATAACTAGAAAAAGTTAGGAAAGGGGCATTACCTCTACAATCTCTTTTCATGCGTCCAAACTTATTGCATCCAAAACATCTACCTTTGAAAGGTCTGATTTTTTCTTTAGGTTCTTCAAGAGTAGGTTTTTCTGCATCAATCTTCACATCTGGTTTCTCTTCTTGATTCTTGGAACATTCAGCTTCATTGAAGCTAATACTAGTCATATCTCCTTTAGGTTTATGTTGTCTCTTTGTTCATCGATCAAGTCACTGCTCATGTGAAGTTTCTCAATGTGTTTCTTTGTCTCAACAAGTTCACCCTTTATGATTTGATTATATTTATCCAATTCTAGATACTTGTTCTTGTAATGGTCAGCCTCATTCTTCATTTGTTCCATCAGAACATTTACATTTTTTAAATCATCTTTAATCTTGATCATAAAATTCTTTTCTTGTTGAATCTCTTTATCCATTGCTTCATTCTCAAGCTTCAAAGTGTCATTCTCTTATTCAAGTTTCTTCGTCTGATCTAAATTATTATTGTCTGAATCTTCTTTTATCTGAACTATAAGAATTGTCTCTAATTTTTGGAAAGTTCAAGCTGGTCCTTAAGTTTCTTGGTGAATCCATTAGTTCTCCTTAATTTGAATTTCAAGTCACCATTTTCTTCTTTTTCTTTATCAATGTCTTCAAGTGCAACTTCAAAGTTCTCTTGCAAATTATCTGAATCCATTCTGATCTCCCTTAAGTTGTTAATATTTATCTCCAAGGGCCAAAAGCTTTGATACCAATTGTCATGATTAATTAATACTGAGAGGGGGGAGGGGGTGAATCAATATTACAACACTTAAAATAAACTTTAAACAAATTCCACATAAACCATAAACTTGCTGAAATGAAAAGAGAATAAACAAATAGCACAAAACTCATAAAACCATTATTTGTTGTCGAGGAAACCTTGGCCAAGGGAAAACCCTGGAGGGGATGGTACCCAAAAGCATGCACTAAAGTATAATGTCCCTTTTAGGAGACCTAGCTTTGTTAGGAGATGAATATTATATAGTACAATTCCTTGTTAGAGGAGTACAACCCTGTTAAAGGTATACAACACCCTATTAGGGGCCAACTGAGCTTACAACTCTTACAACCAAACTTATGTTACAAAGTGTTCTTCAATAATGAACAAAAACAAGCATCTTCAATGCTTAGATGGTTCCAATCATAGTTCTCCAATGATCTCTGTCATCCTCTACTCTGCCATTCACACATACACATATATTCGCTCATCAATCTCCCATATATCTTTGCTTTAAAACAAGTCTTTATATATATATATATATATATCTTTCTTATTACCAAGTCGGCTCACTTAACCAATATTACACAGTCAGCTCTCAATACAAAATAGAATTAATAATACAAAGAGAAAATACAATTTCAGTGCTATTACATAACCAAAATATAGATTATCCATAGTCATAATCCAACTTATCTTTCCAGGAGTCCACAACATACTCCCCAAATCATCGATATTATCCAACTACTTTGTTTTATTGTTATGTTGTTGTCGCCTCTCTTAAAATCTCACTAACTCTCTGTACTCGTCACAAAAATCAAATCTATCTTAGATGTAGGTCATAAATACCCCATAGTATCTTCCTCTAAGGTCACATGTCATAAATCATCAATCTGAATCTTTGATACCCAAAATAACTCTATATTTTTCTTATGTACTTAGTCGATTCCAAAATTGAATCACCAAAACTTAAGTTCAATTCAATCGATCAATATGCCAGTTGTGTTGCTAGAAATGAAAACCAAAAAAGTGATTTATAACATACAAAATTGATCACTTGACAACACATACTACCCCTGCATATCTTATCTTCTCCCTCCTCCTTGTCTTTGCCTTCACTTAATGCTAGAGAAGTAGGTAGAGCCAACCAAGGGAGCTACTTTTAGGAGTCTCACCAACCACTACCACCACTACTCAATAACCAACCACTACCACCTCTAGTATTCAACCTTTCCCCATTTAAGGGACACCTAGTGGAAACACCTTCAAGTGGAGGAAAGGAAAGTGACACCAAGTCAAACTGCTTCTACTACTTGAGTAGTGTTGAGGTGCATACAATTTGGGGGAGTATGAGTGTAGAGATGAGAAGCTTTGGCCATGCTTATGGATATGAGGTAGAAAATGGTAGCAAAAATAACTATCCAAGAGGGAACCTGGCCACAGTACATGGGGAATCACACCAATTATCTAGTAACTCCTAGAAATGGACAACCTTTAGGGCCACTTTGTTGGCTTAAAATTGAATCTAGAACATGACATTAGAGAAAATAGAAACTTTAGTAAAAAGTGAAACAATAGTATCAATAGAGACATGAGACAAAAATAACATTCTTATTTTTCCACACGGAAAAATATTTTGACCTTGAAAGCATGTCAGATTTAAGTATACTTGAAAGGGAGGTGAGGCTAATCCCCTAAAATAGTTATATGCCAAAAAAAAGGATATGGTCACAAGAGGTGAAAATAGTCATTGATCCAACTCCAAAATTGTTGAACATGGTGACAAAAGGAAAAGTGTGTGAGAATGTGAAGTTGATGCTCTCAAATGGTGTTTTCATTAATGGTTTTCATTGATGTCAACATACTCATATCTCACCTTCTGATTGTATCAGTTAATATGATTGACATAGTATTATATTGGTTGTTGAGAACCAAAAAATTTCTGGCATGTTCACCGATGGCTCTTGGTCTTTGGAATCTATGTTATGGTATATTGTTTTCTCGATACTATGTTGATGTATTGTCAGCTTGATAACTAATGACATAATGAACAATCGGTGACAGAGTCAACACAAGATAGTCCATATATATCATTGAAGTGCAGCGTTAACCGAGAGCATTGATCTTGTTTAGAGTTAACTAGGTACAATGATACTTGAGTAAATAGACTATACTGAGCATAGACAACACCAAGCTACACAAGCTTAACAAAACACCAGTATAAATGAGATGTACATTGTGCACCAAGCACCAAGGAACAACATTTACAAAGTGAAACAAAGTCCACATAAAAGTTTGTTATGGCACATTATTCTAAGTAACAACTTTTGACCCAACCTAGATAATGGTTTACATGATCGAGGACATTAATGACAGATTTACAACATTAATTTTTTATCTCCTATGTTTATTTGATCAATGTAAATTTTGTAACCATTGATCTTAGGGTAAGGATGTAAGTTTTGAACCCTAATTAGGCCATATCGTTTGATATAAAATTGTATAGATGTTAAATTTTGTCATGTATATTGATCAATTAGCTGCCATACTACAGACATCATAGATCAGACAATGGATTCAAGGACAAAGACTATATTGCAGAAATTAGTTTTTAGAACTAAGGCAAGGCTACCGAGTAGAACAAAGCAGAAGGTATTATCATTCACATTGAGGTGATATGTTATGTATGAACTTAATGGATCTGTGTCAACAATTTTGAGATTTTATATGTATCAGATCAATTTTTCTGTTACTCTATAACAATTGTAATAGATCTTAAATCTCTTAACAGAGTAGACTTAACGGTCTTATTATAAATCTCTTAACCCAGTGCACACATAGATTGTGTTTCTAAATCCTCACATGAAGTAGATCTAGTCAATCTTTTTGTTACTCCTAACAGGTTAAGATCATCAGAAGTGATCATTTTGTAAAGCTTTAATAGGCTACCTTTATTACTACAGTAGTGAAGTTTTGTGGCTCTCATCCCCACCGCATTTTTTACCTTCTAACAGAGGTTTTCTGTGATACCAAAATACTAGTGTCATGAGTACTTAATTGTTTTTATGTGTTATGTTTATTTTACATGAATTTACATTTCAAAATTGATACTATATGTTTGGAATAAGCAATCTACTCAGTCGGTTTATATAGAATAGTGAATACAAGGAATTGACTAAAAGTTTTTAAGGGTACTGATTCACCCCTCCCCTCTCAGTACACACCCTTTCCATTATCTTAAAATTGGGCCAATGATTGGTATCAAAGTTTTTCTCTTATTTTGAAGGTTTAATAGCTAAAAGAGAAAGTATCTTACAATGGAGAGGTATACACTTGAAAAAACTATTGAGAAAAGTTACAGCTGTAGATCTATGTCGAACAATATAAGAAAGCTAAAAAGAAACTCAGGGATATGTTGATTAAGAGAAAGGACATGGCACTTTTCTGTCATGAGATTGATTATTATGAAGAAGAGATTCATGACCCATTTGATACATCTATATCTGAATCTGGTAGCATATCTGATGCATCTGAAGGAATCATATCAAAGCTATCTGAAAGCAATCAATAACTTACTGAACAAGTGAAAGCACTACAGATCATACAAGATACACAAATGGTTAGAATGGTTGAAGTATTGAATGATGCAAATAAAGTTGAACAAGATAGAAATATGGTTGTTGATGATAGAAGACAGATGACTGAAAAATTACAAGAGAAAGAAATTGAGATAGCTAGACTCACTGAACATTACTTTGAGATCAACAATCAAGTGGTTGCTATGAATCATGAGGCAAACTGAATGAACACCGAACTTGGAAAAAGAATAGATGGCATCGATGTATTAAAGGAATAAAATGAGAAATTGAGAAATGAAGTGAAGATTTTACAACAACATAATGAAGTGATTAAGAGATCTGAAGAAAGCACTAAGAAAATGGATGAATTTCTGAACTATCAAAGAATATTGAAGAACAATACTGGATTAGGATATACCGAGCAAGGAGAATCATCAAATCAAGCTGAAAAAAGGAATGTCTACTCAAATACTAAGCCAAAGAATCCCTCCTACCATCAGTGTGGAAAACCAGGCCACACATCAAATGTTTACAAGAGAAAAATAAAAGGTATTCCTAGAAACCCTCCTAAATTCAATGGTATTTTCTATAACTGTAATAAGCATGGACATCAGGCACATGAGTGTAGATCCGAGTTGAACAAACCATAGAAGAAACCATACATGGATAAATAATGTCAAAATTGCAACATGAATGGTCATACAACTCAAGCATGCAGAAAGAACACAAAGCAGATCTGGAAGCCTAAAGGATAAGAAATGATAAAACAACCGAGAAGACAAGGCAATTCTTATGCATGAGATTACAACACTTGGAAAAGTTGTGAATCATGTGGAAAATATAGACATATAGAATCAAATTTTATGAGACTATGGTGAATCAAATCTAGGAATTGGTCAAACTCTAGAATGGCATGTTCTCACTGTCAAAAAGTCGATCACTTAGGTAGAGATTGCGCAAACTGAATAAACACTTATGGGAATGGCAATACAATTGATGAAATTGTGAGGATCTTGAATCAAATGTGGAGAAGGGAATCAAATGATAATGCAGGACCAAGCACAATAGTTGGTGACACCTCATCCAATGGGTTAGGTGGCTCCACCGTCTCCAACTGAGCAACACAATTAGGTATGGAACTATGTTTTGCAATGCTATATTTTATATCAGTTCCTATATTTATTGCACATATGCCAAATCAACATGAATAAAGATGCACTATGACATTACATATTTGATTACTATGATCTAGTCTAGTCGGTTAATATGTTCCAAGTATGAACTATTAGTTGGTGAAAATGTGATGAGACATCCAAGGTGTTATGACAATCGAGCATTTATACCATTTACCGAGCTGAAATATTTTATGTGTTAATAGGGAATATCACTTATTTATTGAGTGGTTGGTGAAGCACATTTATTGCACTGCCCTAACTTATTTACTATAAATTTAGTCTATGTGAGCTCATTTGGTCACAAAGCGATCAAGAAGAAGAAAAAAGAATGAAGAGCTAAGTTGTAGAGGAAATTTTTAGAGAATTCTACAGAGATCTAAGTGCATTATGAGCATATAGAGGTTAGTTATTAAGCATTCTACCCTCACTGAGTTATTCAAGAACATCTTTATGGAAGCCCAAAAAACACAGAATCATGACATCTTCATCATGAACAACGAAAGATAAAATGGATAAGGAAAATAAGGTTATTTTGGTGAAGAACTCCACCTACACAAAACCTAATTACAAGATCCATCCACAAGTTGCAGCACAACTGGATAATCAAGGCACATTTTCATCTATTCCGCCTATAGTTCTGCTTGTACAAGACATGCATGCATTCATACACTGCAAGATTGGAGAAATTGGAGATTTTGAGCTTATGTCAACCTACCAATCATTGTGCATAGACATAAAGCTGAAGGAATACCATAAACACTTAGAGGTTAAAGGGTTAAATCGTGCCCTAGATTTCCCAAAGGTCTTTCAGAATGAATGGATCTGTATTGTACTTAGCAAAGTACACGATGGAAATATATGGCTGGATGAACCTAAGAAACCTACTGAGAACCGAGTTGGAAAATATTACATTAGCTGAGTGGGATGGTAGAGGCTTGAAGGTCAAGTGCATCAAGGACCCTGAACTAAGATTTGGTGCTTATGCCATTGGGTATAAGATATTCCAATCCAGTAGGCCAAACAACGTACCATGTGGAGCTGTAGATATATCTTACAAGATAGTCAAGAAAGGTCTACAATTTGATCTTTCCAAGCTATTGCAAAAGCAATTAGAGGGGAGTATGAGAACCATCAGGTCAGCAAAGACAAATACATGTAAGTTCAGTTCCTTACTGTTATGCATTTTCTTCTACATGCAAAATTTCTTCGCATCAATTGGAAAAGTTAAGTGGACAATAGATAGATCGGTTACAGTACAAATAGATGAAATGATAACCAGTCTAGGACATAACTTTGAGCCTATAACGAATGAATATGTTGAAAAATTTAAGGCTAGAATGGAAAAGAGATCCCAGATTCCACTACAACTAGTTGACAAATACCAAGACAATGTATGTTTTATAGTTGACACCGACACAACATTAATCAAAGTAGTAGATCCAAGGACTGCTTGGCTACCTCCAATGGAGTATAAATTGAATATTGATGTTGCTACATAAGCTATTGAAATTTTTTTAAATGAGCCTGTTGACAAATCTACCATGAGATTTGGCACTTATGATGAGGCAAAGACCCGTATACAAATTCAGTTACTGGTACAATAGTTGGGTTAGAAAAATACCAAGATTGTGAAGACTTTGAAAAGGAAACTTGCTATCAAAGATGAGGAATTGGATAAGTCTGATGAATAGATTGAGGAGAAGACCTCAGTCGGTCAAGAAGTTGAACTAGGTCATGACACTGATGCCACCAAGTCTGATGACACACCATTTGAGGCATCCGAGGCCAAAAAGAGTAATTGCACAAAGACTGAGTCTTCACCAAAGACCAGATCACAAACAGTGAAAGTAGATTCACCACCTTTGAAGAAAGGTGTAGCTAAAATAGCCAAGCCATCACTGAAGTTCACTTATCAATCAAAGAAAATGAAGAATATAGGTCCAAGACCAAAGATGAGATATTTGAGGAACAAAGACGACAAGGATGATTCTGATGATAATCAAGATCAATTCAAGGTTGTACAAAATAAGCTAGTGCAATCCATTGATGATATTGAAGAAGCAATCAAGACAAAAAAACAATTAGGAAATCCTAAGATACAAGCATTTGTTGATCTGACTACTGAGAACTAGAACAAACTTGAAGAAGCAATAATAGGTATGATGATAAAATTGAAACAAGTTTGAGTTTCCTACTTCTATACCAACTGGGTTATATAATAGGATATCTGCAAGATGGACATATGCACTACAAACCAAGAAATAGATGAGAGAAGCATCTCTCACACTTATTATGGCAGATTGCATAGTTGATGAGATATATTATATCATGAAGAAGTATGCAAAGAAATTTCTGAAGAAACAAAGGACATTGAATATCTTACAAGGTAATATGATGGAAGTGGATATTGAGAGCACCAAGAATTGAAATGAATTTTTGAATCCACCCAATATTATCTAGGACGCCGAGGAAATAACATATGTTTCATCTACTGGACCAAGTAAAAAACCTATGACAGTTGATGATGCAATAGTTGGTAATGTGTTAAACGATATTCCTAAACTCCTGACTAACTTAGGTCACCCAAATATCACAATCAATGATGTAACCAAGGGATATTCAGATGAAAAGGCCAAGGAAGATGAATCCATTAGAGCAACTGTGACTATTGATGAACATGATACATCACAGGTTTCCCGAGCTACTAAACTAGGCCAATTACCTATTCTAGTCCAAGAAATTGAGATGGATATAGAAATGCAACATAAGCCACCTAAGTAGGCAAAAAACACAAATAAAGATAAGGTTCTTGATCACAGTAAGGACACTAAGCATAGTGGTGGGATGAGACAAGGTGTACACAAAAAGATACCACTACTGTTGCAGAAGAGAAGGGTGAAGGTAAGACTGAGACTCCTAAAAAAATAGTAGATACATCTACCACCGACACAAGGTTAGTTACCAAGGCACCCAAAAAAATTATCACATCGAGTACCGAGAAATCAAAGTTAGAAACCAAGCAAAAGGCTCAGCTTACTCTAGCATTATCACCATCATCAAGTATTCAAAGCAAGAAGAAGAAGAAGAAATGAAACAAGGATGTAGTTATACTGGATGAGATTATAGAGATTCTTGAATGGGATCCTAAGACACCTGATCCAAAAACACTGAATAAATATGGTGAACGTTGCACCCAAAAAGTTGCACAAGACAAGCTTAGACTGGAAGCAAAGGATGCACAAGTACTAAAAAAGGAAAAGGAAATCTTAATGCAAGGTGTACCAGATATTTGCATTGATGAACGAGACCCCATACTAGAACAACTTGATCTACTCAATGAGTCCATTGATAATCCTGATATTGATGCCGAGTAGAAAATAGAAGAAAGATGAGAGAAGAAGATCCAATACAAGGTTACAGAGAAGATCATCTAGGGAGTGGAAGTACATAAGGTAAATTTTTTAGAATTAGTAAATGGTATAGAAACTACCATATCCCAAGCCATTACTATTCTACAACAATTATGCACACTAGAACATTTCACTACCAAGATTAGTGAAAAAATCAAGCAAGTAGATCAAGATCTATAGGCTAGTGCACAAAGTCTATCAACCGAGCCAAATGCATTACATATGCATTATAAGAAGATAATTCAGAACCAACAGTTAAGACATGATTTAAAGAAATAAGTGGAACAAATTAGAGACAAAGTAACCAAATTCCACGCGACGTTACTACCGCATTTAGCAATGATGCAAAAACATGTGACTATGGAAAATAATCTTATTGCCACCCTAGATTTATCAGTAACAGACAACATATATGATATGCATGCCCAACTACAATTAGAGCTACTCACCCTCAAACACTTAAAGGAGGAATGTGAGAAATTATTGGAAACTCTAAAGAATACCCATCCCAATATTTCTGACAAACTATAAGTTCTATGCCTTTTGTCATTAATATCAAAAAAGGGGGAAAGATATTGTATAGTAAATGGGGATACATATGTATAATCAGGATGTTCATATACATATACCGAGTATATACAAAGGGGGAGCATGCACAAAGGGGAAGTCATTATGTATAGTATATTATGTACAGTACTAAGTTTTTGATACTAATGCCAAAGGGGGAGAATGTTACTCCAATTACACATTGAATTTGTCATTAGTTATCAAGCTGACATAATGAACAGTTGGTGACAGAGTCAACACAAGACAGTCGGTATATATCACCAAAGTGCAGAGTTAACCGAGAACAGTGATACCAAAATAAACAGGCTATACCAAGCATAGACAACACCAAGCTACACAAGCTTAACCGAACACCAGCATAACTGAGATATATAGTGTACACCAAGCACCGAGGAACAACATTTACCGAGTGGAACAGAGTCCACATAAAAGTTTTTTATGGACCATTATTCTAAGTAACAACTTTGAGCCGACCTAGATAATGGTTTACACGATCGAGGAGGACATTAATTATGGATTTACAACATTAATTGTTTATGTCTCCTATGTTTATTTGATCAATGTAAATTTTGTAACTGTTGATCTTAGGCTAAGGATGTAAGTGTTGAACCCAAATTAGATCATATCGTTTGATATAAAATTGTATAAATGTCAAATTTTTTCATGTATGTTGATCAAGAAATGATCAAGTAGCCACCATACTACAGACATTAGATCAGACAAGGGATTCAAGGATAGAGACTGTATTGTAGAAATCGGTTTTTAGAACTAAGGAAAGGCTACCAAGAAGAATAGAGAAGAATGTATTATCATTCATATTGAGGTGATATGTTATGTATGAACTTAATGGATATGTATCAACAATTTTGAGATTGTATATGTATCAGATCAAATTTTTTGTCACTCTCTAACAATTGTAATAGATCTTAAATCTCTTAACAGTCTTATTGTAAATCTCTTAACCGAGTGCACACATAGATTATGTTACTAAATCCTCACACAAAGGTAGATCTAGTCGATCTTTTTGTTACTCCTAATAGGGTAAGATCATCATAAGTGATCATTTGGTAAAACTTTAATAGGCTACCTTTATTGCTGCACTAGTGAAGTTTTGTGGGTCTCACCCCACCACAGTTTTACCTTCTAATAGGGGTTTTCTGCGATACCAAAATACTAGTGTCATGAGTACTTAATTGTTTGTATATGTTATGTTTATTTTACATGCATTTACATTTCAGAATTGATACTATATGTTTGGAATAAGCAATCTACTCAGTCGGTTTATATAGAACAATGAATACAAGGAATTGACTAAAAGTTTTTAAGGGTACTGATTCACCCCTCCCCTCTCAGTACACACCCTTTCCATTATCTTAACATTGGGCCAACAATCAGTTGGTTACAAGACATGGAAGCATGTAGGGTTAAATTATGTTCCTCTGCAAAATGGATCGACTACACTTGATACAATTGAGAAATATGTGGAAAATCAAAATGCGAGATATGTTATTACTAGTTCTTTGTCAAAGACTGAATTGGCTAAGGTTACTTCATTGAAGATGGCTTATAAAGTTTGGTAAAAGTTAAAGGAAATTTATGAAGGAAATGGCAGAGTCAAGTTATCTAAGAAGTTGACAACTAAGACACATTATGAGAATCTAAGAATGGAAGATAAAAAAGATATCAAAAGCTATTTTCATAGAGTTGAATGCAGTTGATGAAGTCAAGAACCAAGGAGGCATTATTATTGATGAGGAATTCATGGAGAATATTTTGATGACATTACCAAACAGTTGCAATGAATTTTTTTTAGCAATTGAAGAGGTGTATGACTTAAATTTTTTTACTAAGGAAAATTTTTTTTTGGTATCCTGACCGCATTTGAGATAAGAAAGTTTGGAAGAGACAAAAACAAATTATAGATGACATTCAAAGCTACAAAATTAGAAGATGAACCTAATGGTGACGATGAAGAAGAGTTTGAGGCTAACTTTGTAGGAAGATTGAGGAAAGGTACTAGAAAGTAAAAATGTATGTTACCCCTAAAATGATTTAGGTGTGGTAAGATTGGTCATTTGGCTACTAGATATCCTAATAAAGCTCCTAGGAAAAGTTCAAAAGATTCAATAAAAAGGATTACTATGTGAATGAAGATGTTGGTATCTCAGATGATGAATCAGAGATTGAGGATTTCTTGTTTTATGATAAAGAAGAAGATAAATATGAAATTGATATCCCTTACATTTGTGCTAAGGCTAATGATAATGTTGAAACTATTTTATAGGCTAAAAGAAAAAAAAGAAAGAATGACTAATTGATAGTGGTTTCTCACATCATATGACTAGAGATAAAAGTAAATTTGTATCACTTAGTAGGTATGATGGTGGTGCTATTAGATTTGGCGATGATAAGGAACCATATATTTTTGGGAAATGATCTAATATGACATTTTATGGTAAGAATAATATTGGCAATGTCTATTATGTGAAAGGTTTGCATCACAATTTGTTGAGTGTTGGACATATGTGTGACAATGGACATGGTGTTATTTTCAAGGATGAAGGATGTGAAATCAGGAAGATAAATGGAGATCTTACTACTATAGGGAAGAGAAAAAGAAATAATATGTACCAACTAGAGGGAGCATCTAAAGGAAGTTGCTTGTTATCTCAGACTGATGACAATTGGCTTTGGCGTCAGAGGATGTGTCACATTAATTTTGATAATCCAATGAAGTTAAGCTCATATCATGTAGTGAGATATTTACCTAGACTGTGTAAACTAGAAAACATCATTTGTAAGAGTTGCCAAGAAGGGAAGTAGAGAAGAGAATCATTCAAGGAAAAAGATCATTCATCTACTAGTGTGTTGGAGATTGTGCACACTGATCTCTGTGGCCTGACTAGAACAAGAAGTTTTCAAGGTGAAAGGTATTTTATATTTTTCATTGATGATTATTCAAGGATGACAAGGGTTTCATTTCTTAGAAATAAATCTGAAGTATTTTAGAAATTCAAGATATTCAAGGCTAGAGTTGAAATTGAATGTGGTAGAAACATTAAGTGTTTGAGATTTGATAAAGGTGGAGAATTTACATCTAATGTATTTGAGAGTCACCATGAAAAACATGGAATTAAGAGATAGTTTTCAACAACAAGAACACCACAAAAAAATGGTGTTGTGGAAAGGATGAATCAGACGATTCAAGAAGCAACTAGAGCTATGTTGAGAGAAAAAAATCTACCAAAATCTATTGGAGAGAAGTAGTGCATACTTATATATATATGCTCAATAGAGATATGTACCAAACAAAGTATGACAATACTTCAAATGATTTATGACATGGAAGAATACCAACAATTAAGTATTTCAAGATTTTTGGCAGCAAGTGTTTATAGAAGGATGAAGGGAATCTTGACAAATTTGATAGAAGGGATGATGAAGGAATATTGTTGGACTATTATTCTAGAATAAAGGTGTATCGATGCTACAATAAAAGACTAAACAAGATTGTGGAAAGTGTGAATGTGAAGGTTAATGAATATTTTTAGAAGGTTCTTGAAAGACACGTTGAGTATGAATCTAATTCAGAAAAAAGAGAAAAAAAAAAAAAGAAAGAAGAAGATGACATTCAACCGAAACCAACACCAACATACATTACTAAGAAACCAAGGTATGTGAAAAAGCACATTCAAAGAATTAGATTATAGAAGATAAGAACATAGGTGTTGTTACCAGAAGTAAAGCAACACAAGATCATGCTTTGTTGTGTTTATTTTTTGAAGTTGAACCTAAGTCTGTAGCAAAGGCTTGTAATGATCATAGTTGGATTAATGCGATGAAGGAAGAATTGAATAAGATAGAAAAGAATTAGACCTAGGAACATGTGCTCAGACTGAAAGACAAAAATGTGATAGGTACAAAATGGGTGTACCAAAACAAGCTAGATGAGAATGGAAAAGTTGTATGAAATACGGAAATATTGGTCTGCAAAGATTACTCACAGATTGAAGGAATTGATTTTGAGGAGACTTATGATCCTATTGCTTAGATGGAAGCTATTATAATGTTCTTGGTGTTTTTAGAATTCAATAAATTCAAAGTTTATCATTTGGACGTCAATTTTGCATTCCTAAATGGAGAACTGAAGGAAGAAGTATACATTGAACAACTGAAAGGTTTCAGATAAGAAGAGGATCTTGATTCAATTTGTAGATTAAAGAAGGCATTATATGGGTTGAAGCAGGAACCTAGAGCCTAGTATGGAAAAATAGAAAAGTATTTGATCAGACAAGGATTTAGAAAAGGAAGGGCCGATAGCAATTTGTATTTCAAGGTAAATTCAGAAAAGATCTTGATTGTTGTTGTGTATGTTGATGAAATCATCTTTGGAGGCAAAGATGAATTTTGCAAGAAGTTTGCAGAAGGAATTTGAAATGTCAATGAAAGGAGAATCAAATTTCTTTCTTGGTTGAAAGTCAGTCAGAACAACAAAGATATTTTTATCTCTCAATCCAAGTATGTGAAAGAGTTACTGAAGAAGCTTGGTTTGTAAAATTCAAAGCCTATTTGTACTCCTATCATTATCGATAGTAAGATGACTAAGGAAGATAAATCGCCAAAACATGATGCAAGTCTGTATAGGTTGATGATTGGAGACTTGTTATACCTAAATTCTACTAGACCTGATAATATGTATGTAGTTTTTTTTGAGTCCAAATTTCAGCAAGACCCGAAAGAGCCACATGTCATGGTTGTAAAAAGTATTTTCAGATACCTAAAAGGGACAAAAGATATTGGGTTCTGGTACCCTGCAAAATCAGATTTTTCAGCGACAATATATAGATGCAAATTGGGCAGTTTGTGTGGACAAAAGAAGAAGTGCCAGTGGTGGAGCATTATTTATTGGCTCCTGGTTAGTTGCTTGGTCAAGAAAGAAGCAAGATTTTGTAACGTTATCTAATTTTGAATCAGATTATGTTGCAATGTCCTCATGTTACACTTAGGTGTTATGGATGAAACAAACATTGCAGGATATATGAATTAGTTTTGATGGACCAATTCCTATCACGTGTGATAATACCAGTGCAATAAATATGTCAAAGAATCTAGTAATGCATTGCACAATAAAACATATTGACATCAGACATCATTTCATCAAATAAAAGGTGGAAAAAGGTACAAAAAAGATGAAGTATGTACCTACAAAGGAGCAGATTGCAGACATATTCACCAAACCTTTGTGCAAAAATAATTTTTAGTATCTGATAGGGAAGTTAGGGGTTATGTCCCCTCTTAGTGTTCACTAGATGCACTAGTGTGTGCATTGATCTAATACTTTCCATAGCTATATCTTTCTGGATCAATTCTTGGAGGCTTCCTCTCAGGGGGAGCAGAGTGTTTCAACAACGAGGAGTTTTTCTTGGTCCTTTATTATTGTTGTCAAAGGGGAAGAAGTTTCATGTTTTGTTCCTATGATTTTTTATTGATGAATGTTTCCATTAATGACAAAGGGGGAGATTGTTATAATGTGAAGTTGATTCTGTCAAATGGTGTTGTCATTAATGGTTATCATTGATGTCAACATACTCATATCTCAGCTTATGATTCTATCGGCTACTATGATTGGCATAGTATTATATCAGTTGCTGAGAACAGGCAGATTTTTGTATCAGTTAGAATATCTGGCATGTCGGTTGAAGTGCTTGACATGTTCACCGATGGCTCTTGGTATCTATAATCTATATTATGGTAGATTTGTTTCTCAATCCTACACGGATGAATTTTTGATCCCACCTCTGGTGTTGTAACGTGTTGATCATAATTGTTTGAACCATATACCATAAAGAAGGTGTTGTTGTAGCATGACATGTTGTATTGGTCAAGGTGGTCCTCATTTCATTCCTTCCCACCACAGGAATTTTACTGGTGTGACCTATCTTAAATTATATAGCTGACCTTGTGGATCTTATGGTGTTGTATAAGGCATGAACATAAGCTTGTGGAGAAAGTACATGAATATACAAGTAAATGTATGTGTGGAATATCTATGGAGCATATGTGAAGTAACTGCAAATTCATGTGAAGGAATATTCGTGTTTGTGTAGGACAGTCTATAGATCTTAGGGGTGGATTGTATTAATTTTCATGTCTTCTGGCAGTGAGCCCTTGTGTATTGGCAATGAGCCTCTTTATCAGCAGTGAGCCTTCTTACAATGAGCATTTCTAGCAGTGATCCTTTGTATCAAATCACCTTAACCAATGTCACCCTAACAGGTGTTTTTACACTTCATGAGAATTATTTTCTCTGTGGTTTTACCCATCTTGGGGTTTCCATGTAAAATCAGATATTATCTGCTTCAATTTTCATGTGCATTTCATGGTTATATTTTTGTGGATGTTTAATGTGTTAAACTAACAAATCTTAAGTTGTTATTGGAACTATTTAAGTGTTAACTGAGAGAGAGAGAAATTTTTGTAAATTTGTGTGGGATTAACTAATTCTCCCCCCTCTCAGTATTTGGCATGTTCATCAAAGAGTTGTTTGAAGGACTCAGGTTTTCCACAATGAAAAATCAGGGTTTAGAATACCTATATGCCAAAGGTGAGAGATCACAATAAATTCTTGGAAAAGAATACACCAAGAAAAGTAGGAAGGGTTAGGCTCAATATCAACTAACCAAATCTTGTGAACCCAACATTGCAAACTGACAAAAGTGATTGTAAATGTCACCATAATTTTAGAGTAGACATCATAGGAAGGTGTGGAGAAATTAAATAACATCCAAAACAAGGCTTGTAATAATAGAAAATGATGACGGGAGACCAAAGCCAATTTTTCCACCAGGTTTGATTGTATGAATGTCAATCATGTGAGTCATACTAGTGGAAGAGCCGACATAACAATGTTGAATGTTTCTCAAGAATATTGATATTAATTGTCCCTTTATAATATTGATGTAAATTATACAATTCGAAGATGGTATCTCTCTAATTTTTTTTTATCAGTAGTAGGTTTTTTGTATTGATATAAAATAAATTACATTCATACGACTTCATTGTGTTGTTCATCCTTACTCTAATTTTTCATCTTTTACAGGAGTTTGTGCTCCTTTACAAACTTTAAATATATAACTATATCTTTTATCCCCAACTGTCTATAGTTTTTCTACTATAATACTTATTCTAATATTTTAGAACATTTACAATACATTTTCATATAGATGAATAGAATAAAGTTCAAAAAGGCCAAAAGATCTTCTTTTACAACTTTAACTCATCTCTGTTTCTACTTTGTTGCCCCATTTATGTCATTGTGTCTTCTTTTTCGGTCATTTTCCATGTGACCTACATTCTTTTCCATTGATAGTAGTGTTGGATGATATCAGTTTTGGTTACTAATCATGTTGTTGATATTCATGTTTTGTCACTGATGTCAACATATATTTCTATGGAGAAGATAGACTGACTACTTAACTGGAACGAGTGTACGGACACTTTACGGATGATTCAGAAGGATCAAAGTTGGATTTATGTAGAAGGTTGTGTCTTGACCTTACTCCTAAGGTTGCTTGACTTTATGTTACATTATGTGGATGTTATAGTTCATTTGGTGAAGACTATTTTTCTGGACTGCAACTGTGATTCATGACAAAGGTCTTTGTGTTTCAGGTATATCTTACTGAGGATGATGTTTTAGAACTTTTGAGCTTACAAATAGAGAGCTGACATATGATAGTGAAATGGGTTGAGTTCAATTTCTGTTTGGGTATTGATGACATCATCTATGGCATGTGTTCTAGAGAAGACCTATTTCTTGGCCAACTTCAGACTTGTAACATGTGGAAATTAATTATGAGAGTCGATTGAGGATCTGGAAGTATTTGTGATAAATTGTAAATGTTGTATACTTGTTATAGGTATCGCGTGTATCTTAGCAAGGGCTTATGTAATTATTTATATGAGGTGAAGCCTTAATTGGCTGACCTAGTTAATTATGTATTAGGAAAGCTTAACTGGACGACCTAATGGGTTATTGTAAAAGGGTATATATGAGTGATATTTTCATTTGCAAAATTTGTGGTAGAGAAAGAGAAGAGAAGAGATTTGTGAAGCTGTGAAGCTTGACTGCTGGATAGAGAGCAGTGTTGATACTTCATTGGAACTGATCAAGCAAAGATAGTTGCTATCAGATAGTTCACTGGATTGTGTATTTGTTGTATACACTTGATGCAGATTGTAAATCCTTGAGGGTGGCTTTAACCTTGTTTGGGTAGTGTACCTTGGAAATGAGCCTACTATTTCCTTTGACTCCTAACAGGGTCTGTCTCCTAACAGGGACTGTGTACTGTAATGTTGTAACAAGCTCGTAATAGGGCTAATATCTTTTAACAGGGATACTATACTCTCAATACATTATTTATGGGTGTTAATTCCCACCGGGGTTTTTACCTTTAACAGGGTTTTCTCGACAAAAAATCTTGTTTTATGGTGTTGTTTATTACTGTGTTATTATCTACATTTTTTGATATGGTTAATAAAGTTTAAAGTTTAATAATTTATACTACAACTGATTCACCCCCCTCTCAGTTGTCTTGTGGACTGTTATTCCTAACAATTGGTATAAGATCTACTGGTCCTCAAAGAGAAAGTTTAATAGATTGAGGTGATCCTAACGATGACTTACTATAGGAAGGATAGTCCAAAGGTTGATCCTAGAAACTTTGACAGTTGGAAGAACAAGATGAGAACACATTTGATGTGTCTAGGACTTGACTACTGGATGATCACAAAGAAGAAAGAAAAGTTAGCAACAAAGGATGAATAAGATAAGGCCACTAATGATCAAAAGAAGCTGTTTTCATGTAATATGGTTGCAAGGGAATCCCTTATTAGTTTTCTATCAGAAGGAGAATTCACTGAAGTAAAGGTCTTGGACTCTGCACATGAAATCTGGTCAAGACTGGAAGCACTATATTTTGGAGACAAATTTACAAAGTAAGCAAAGTTATAGAACTGGAAGACAAAGATGGAATCATTAAAGATGAGATAAGATGAGAACATCAAAGCATATGCACAAAGAATTACTAAGGTGGTGAATGGTATTAGGAACTCTAGATGAACTTACAATGAAGAAGAAGTAATATCAAAGATACTAAGATCTTTGACATCTTCATATAGAACCAAGGTTCAGGCTATAGAGGAGATCATACCTTTGACACCAAACTTCACCAGAG
Source organism: Thuja plicata (assembly GCA_018584345.1). Lineage (NCBI taxonomy): Eukaryota > Viridiplantae > Streptophyta > Pinopsida > Cupressales > Cupressaceae > Thuja > Thuja plicata. The sequence continues at coordinate 453,983 of MU227359.1, forward strand.
AGATGTTCATTGGTAAAATAACTACATTTGAGGTTGTAGAATTGGGAGACACTTTACCTAAATTTGAGTCAGCATTCAAAGCAACCGTGCACAAGAACAAGAAGACCTTAGCTGGAAATGCAAGCATAAGTAGTAATGATCTAAGAGAAGAACTTGGAGCCTATGCTGATGAATGGGAATAGATACATGAAGAAGAAAGGAAGCTAGATGAAATTGTTGCACTGATTTCCATAAGAGAAAAGAGAGGTAAGGGTAAGTTTGAAGGAAAATTACCTTTGAAATGTTTTTCATGTAATAAGATCGGTCATTTTGCATCTAGATGTCCTATAAGAATTCCAAAGCACAAACCTAAGTTTTTCAAGTCTAAGTTCTCAAAGGATAAGGAATGATATTATGCTAGTGAAGGAATATCTGATGATGAGGATGGTAACTTTGATGAAATTGGAGTCATTGATATTAAGGATGATGAACCTATGCATGAGGAAAAAGCATTAGTATCTCAAGTTGAAAAGAAATCTGAATGGGTCATAGATAGTGGTTGTTCAAATCATATGACTGGAGATAAAAATAAATTTGTAAGATTGAAGAAGCATGATGGTGGTGTTGTTAGATTTGGTGACAATACTCCTAAACTTATTATTGGGATTAGATCTATATCATTGGATGGTAAGACTAACACTGATAATGTACTACTTGTTGATGGACTCAAGCATAATTTCTTGAGTGTTGGACAACTAGTGGACAAGGGTTATCAACTAAACTTCATCAATGGGAAATGTTCTATCAAGAGTAAAAAAAAGAGACTTGATAGCATCTGGTACTAAATCCAGAGGTAATGTATTTGAACTAAACACATCTGAAGCTACTTTTTTTATTACAAAGATTGATGACAGCTGGTTATGGCATAGAAGATTTTGCCATGTTAATTTTGACAACATTGTGAAGGAAAGTATGACAAAAGCAGTAAGAGATCTACCTAAAATTGTTAAGCCATCTAACACTATGTGTAGAGAATATGTTATGGGAAAACAAACTAGAAGCACTTTCAAGAGCAAAGCCTATTCAACAAAAGGGAAGTTGGATCTGGTGCATACAGATCTTTGTGGCCCTACAAGAACAAGATCATACTATGGTGAAAGGTATTTTATACTCTTTGTTGATGACTTTTCTAGAATGGTGTGGGTTACATATTGGATGAGGTATGTAAAGGCTACTCACAACAAGAAGTCATAGACTACGAAGAGACATTCGCACTTGTTGCTAGACTGGAAGCTGTGAGACTATTCCTTGCTTATGTTGCACATAAAGACTTCAAAGTGTATCAGATGGATGTGAAATATGTATTCTTGAATGGTGACCTATAAGAAGAAGTGTACATTGAGAAACCTGATGGTTTTCCTTTGACAGATGATGAAAACATGGTTTGCAGACTGAAGAAGGCACTTTATGGACTGAAACAAGCACCGAGGGAATGGTATGCAAGACTGGATAAACATCTACTTCATCTTGGTTTCAGAAAAGGTAATGCAAATAATAATTTGTATTTAAGAACTGATGAAGATGGAATCTTAATTATAGAATTTTTTGTTGATTATATCATTTTTGGAGGAAATGATAAAATGAGTAGGAAGTTTGCTAAAGAAATGGAGAATGAGTTTGAGATGTCAATGATTGGTGAGATGAAATTTTTTCTTGGTTTGAAAATTGATCAGAGTAAAAATGACATATTTATATCTCAGACCAAGTACCTTAAGGAAATGCTGAAGAAATTTGGAATGGAAGATTGTAAACCTGTTGGTACACCCATGATAACAGGGAACAATATAACTAAAAGTGATGAGACTCAAAGTGTTGGGCAGACTAAGTACAGTTCAATGATTGGAGGTCTACAATATTTGACACACACTAGCCCAAATATTACCAATGTAGTTGGAATTGTGGCTAGATATCAGGCAGATCCTAAAGAAACACACTTTTCTGTTGTGAAAAGAATTTTCAGATATCTGAAAGGAATAGTAGAGTATGGATTATGGTATGAAAAATCTGATGATTTTACTTTTTAGGCTTTTACTGATGCTGATTGGGTAGGTAATGTGGATGAAAGAAAGAGCACAAGTGGTGGTGCATTTTTCCTTGGGAAGAGATTGGTTTCCTGGTTAAGCAAGAAGCAGAATTGTATTGCTCAATCTACCACTGAATCAGAATATGTAGCTACTACAATTAATTGCACACAAGTTGTTTGGATGAAACAAATGCTGGAAGATATTGGAATAATTTTCAAGGAGTCAGTGGTTATCCATTGTAATAACACAAGTACAGTAAACATGTCAAAGAATCTTGTAATGCACTCAAAGACTAAACATATTTCTATCAAGTATCATTTCTTGAGGGAGAAGGTAGTTGCTAAGGAGATTAAACTGGAGTACATAAGCACAAAGGAACGGATAGTAGATATATTTACTAAAACTTTTCCAAAAGATTCTTTTGAATACCTCAGAGGCATGCTTGGGGTGATGGCCCCTCCCAGTGGTAATTAAAATGATGTAGATATGCATCAGTCTAGTGGATCTTAGAGCTATATTATTCTCTAGAATTGATGTATGGATCTACTCCTTAGGGGGAGTGATTGCAGGAGAACACTATGGAGCACATTTGGGTGATCTTTCATCTGATCGGACATGAAGATTTGAAAAAGATACTAAAGACTACAGATGAGTAATGGCACCCTTTGCCATTGCTACCAAAGGGGGAAGGAATCTATGAGAAAAGCCCTACTATTTTGGGAAATTTATGTTGAGGATATTGAAAAGATTGTATTGAGAGAGAGTAATTTTGGGTTGATGCATATGGATTTTATCATATGTTTCCATCCATGCCAAAGGGGGATATTGTTGAATATCAGTTTTGGTTACTGATCATGCTGTTGATATTCATGTTTTGTCACTAATGTCAACATATATTTCTATGGAGAAGATAGACTAACTACTTAACTGGATGAGTGTATAGACACTGTACAAATAATTCAGAAGGATCAAAGTTGGGTTTATGTAGAAGGTTGTATCCTAAAATTACTCCTAAGGTCGCTTGACTTTATGTTACATTATGTAGATGTTACAGTTCATTTGGTGAAGACTATTTTTCTGGACAACAACTATGATTTTGGACAGAGAAGGTCTCTGTGTTTCAGGTATATATTACTGAGGAAGATGTTTCAAAACTTGCAAGCTTACAAATAGAGAGCCAACATATGATAGTGAAATGGGTTGAGTTTAATTTCTATTTGGGTACTGATGACATCAGTTGTGGCATGTGTTCTGGAGAAAACCTATTTCCTGGCCGACTTTAGACTTGTAACATGTGGAAATTAATTATGAGAGTGGATTACGGATTTGGAAGTATTTGTGATGAATTTTAAATGTTGTATACTTATTATAGGTACCGTGTGTATCTTAGCAAGGGCTTATGTAATTATTTGTATGATGGGAAGCCTTAATTGGCTGACCTAGTTAATTATGTATTATGAAAGCTTAACTGGCTGACCTAATGGGTTATTGTAAAAGGGTATATATGAGTGATCTTTTCATTTGCAAAAAGTGTGGTAGATAAAGAGAAGAGAAGAGATTTGTGAAACTGCGAAGCTTGACTACTGGATAGAGAGCAGTGTTGATACTTTATTGGAACTAATCAAGAAAAGATAGTTGCTATGAGACAATTCACTGGATTGTGCATTTGTTGTATACAATTGATGTGAATTGTAAATCCTTAAGGGTGGCTTTAACCTTCTTTGGGCAGTGTGCCTTGGTAGTGAGCCTACTATTTCCTTTGACTTCTAACAGGGTCTGTCTCCTAACAGGGACTATGTACTGTAATGTTGTAACAAGATCCTAATAGGGCTAATATATTTTAATAGGGATACTATACTCTCAGTACATTATTTGTGGGTGTTAATTCCCACTGGGGTTTTACCTTTAACAGGGTTTCTTCGACAACAAATCTTGTGTTATGGTGTTGTCTATTACTGTGTTATTATCTACATTTGCTGATATGGTTAATAAATTTTAAAGTTTAATAATATATACTACAACTGATTCACCCCCCTCTCAGTTGTCTTGTGGACTGTTATTCCTAACAGGTAGCAGATTTCTTCCTTCCATATCATCACCAAAATTTCAAAATACATCTTGCAAAATGGGAATTACCTTTCAGTTTCCAATTACAGCTCTTCCCTTTTGGCCCATCTAGGTGCATTTATTACATGAAACTATTGCCATCAGTTTCATCATCCTTTCCTCTTCCATGCACTCATGTAATGCGACCTCCTCAATATTTTTCTATACCTCCCTTTCTTTCCTTATCATCATAGACTTAGCTACTTTTGGCCTCCACCTGAGGAATAGAATCAACCCATATTGGTGAGTGTCATCATTTTCCTCAATACATTCAGAGATGTCTTCCCCTATTCTAGGTATAGACCATTCTAGAATTGAGTTGAGCTCAGCCAACATATATTCTTCAAATAATGCTCTAATGATGCAACCCACTTCGTTGGTTTCCTCTTTGATTTTGAGGCTACATGCAATGAGAATGACAATAACATCCAGGTTAGTTCTGTGCTTAATTCATTGTTCTCTAATTACTTTCAAAATAGCTTTCACCATCCTTGCAGTTTTGATTTTTACCAAGCCTTTCACCCTTTGAAATCTTTTTGGCCCCTTAAAATCTTTCATTTTCTTATTAGAGTCTACACAGAAGGTAGCTTCCATTTTGTCTTTCTTAATCGTTGTCTCTGTTCTTCAAGCTTGTGCATTTAAAGAAATTAAAATTCGGCTTTTAGCACCATGACAATGTTCCTTCCTTGACAAGCCTATCTTTTTGCATGCAATAGGTCACTTCAGGCTCGCTTTAATGATTATAAATCCCAACATTCATTAAATTCCTTCTCTCGCCTGTCTTGAGATCACATCATTGCCACAACTCTCAACGCATAACCATGTTAGGATTAACAAGACATAAATAACAATTACATGCAGAAATATATGAATATCAGAGAATAATAAACCAAAATAGAAGAGAACACAAGACACAAAGATTTAACATGGTTCACCCAATCCCTGGGCTACGTCCACCAAACAAAAAATTCCACTCTTATTATTATCTAGTAATTATAATCTAATCACAATGCACAAATCCCTTATAGCTCAATACCACCATAAAACATACAACATAATACAAAACCCTAACCCTAAGCCAATTTATACAATCTTTGTCACTTTAGGGTTAGAGCAAGTTTGCCCAGAAATTTCCCAAAAATAAGCCTCAAAATATTTTCCCTGAACCCCACACATTGCAGAAAGGTAAAACACTTTCTCGGATAGTACTTTCCTAATCAGTCACCACAATACAACAATCTCCCACTTGGGGACTAATAAAAATCCACATAAACCAACAATTATCCCACTTGGCGACTAATCCTATAGCTAAACCGCTACCCTTTGAAGCTCCCACTGGATCCAACCTTCCCGTACTTTGTTGTTCTATTAGTCTATTCAATCTAGAATACCAACTGAAGCTGAATAAGAATTTAGCTTCTCCCTCATCAAAACCTTTGTAACGATATCTGCTAGATTATCATGTGTATGTATCTTTTCCAGCTTTAGTTTCCCATCATCCAAAACTGGCTAAATGAAATGATAGTGCAACTTTATGTGCTTTGTCTTTGAGTGCAAAGCATAATTATTTGCAAGATGAATGACACTCTGACTATTTGAATATAGATAGTTATCCACCTATGGATGTCCCAATTCTTTCATGAATAATTGAAGCCATATCATCTCCTTGGCTGCCTCTATAGTAGCAATATACACTGGCTCTATAGTGGATAAAGCATTCACCTTTTGTAACCGAGAAATCAAACTCACTCTTGTCCCACCAATAGTAAATACATAACCTATAGTAATCCACTTGGTATCTATATCTCCTACCAAATTTGAGTCAACATAGCCATGAATAGTAGTAGTAGAGCCCCAAAGTGTAAACACTTATTAGATGTACCTCTCAAATATATGAGAATCCATTTGACTGCATTCCAATGCTCAATCTCGGGGTGACTCATATACCTGATAAAAATTCCCACTACATGTGAAATTTTTGGCCTAGTACATACCATATCATACATTAAGCTCCCTACAGATGAAGCATAAGGTATCTTGGACATTTTAGCCTCTTCTTCTGGTGTCTTTAGACACATCTCCTTAGTCAATTTCAAATGACCAGGCAAAGGTGTAGAGACAACTTTGGCATCCTTTATGGAGAATCTCTACAACACCTTTTCAACATAATCAGCCTGAGATAGAGTTAATTTTATGTTCTTGCTGTCTCTGCAAATTTTCATGCCAAGGATTTTTTTTCTGCCCCCAAATCCTTCATAGCAAAAGATTTTTCTAACTTTTGTTTCAACCCCTTAATATGATCCATGTTAGACCCATATACAAGCATATCATCAACATATAAACATAGAATAATGTAGCTGTCCTTATTTAACCTTTTGAAATAAACACAATGGTCAGAATTACATCAAGTGTATCCATTCTCACTCATAAAAAGTATCAAACTTAATATACCATTGCCAAGGTGCTTGCTTCAAGCCATATAAAATTTTTTGCAGTTTGCACACTGAACTCTCCTTACCCTTGACCTCAAACCCCTATGGTTGTACCATATATATTTCTTCATTCAAATCACCATGAAGAAAAGTTGTTTTAACATCAAGCCACTCTAAATACAAATCTTCACTAGCCACAATACTTAAAATAGTACGAATAAAAGTCATTTTAACAACTGGAGAAAATATCTCATCAAATCAATACCATGTTTCTATGCAAATCCTTTTACGACTAATCTGGCTTTAAATATTTTCTTACCTCCATCTTCTTCTTTCAGCCTGTAAACCCATTTATTCTGCAAAGCCCGTTTACCTGCAGGTAACTTACATAAATCCCAAGTCTGATTTTTAAGAAAGAGTCCATTTCTTTTGTCATTGCAGACTCTGACTGAAGTTCTATATCCACCTACATAGCTTCATTATAACATTCAGGTTCACCAACATCAATTAATAAAATAGAATACAAAGAAGGTGAAAATCTATCTGGAGGTCTACTTAGCCTTGTTGACTATCTAACATTCACTAGGGTGTGTGGTATTTGTTGTTTCTGATGTTGCAGAGCATAAGGAATTACTGGAACATTATCTTTTGGAGTATCATCCAACTCTACATAATCAGTGTCTTTATTCTCATGTTATCACAACAGATCTTTGTCCAATATTTTCTCATTGAATATGACATCCATGCTTCTTACAATTTTATGATTTTAAAAATCAAAAAGCTTATAGACAAATTCATCAATACCATATCCAATAAATACACATTTCTTTGATTTTTCTTCCATCTTGGTTCTATTTTCAAAATCTATATGTGCAAATGCTTCACAACCGAAGGTTATGAGAAAAGAATAACTTACCTTCTTACCAGTCCATGCTTCCTCTGGAATACCAAAACCCAAAAGGAGTAGAGGAACCTCTATTAATTAAATAAACAACAGTATTTACAGCCCCTGCCCACACATTTAAGGGGATCCCAACATGCAATCTCATAGTCCTTGCACGCTCCATTATTGTCCTCTTCATGTGTTCAACCACTCCATTTTCTTGTGGAGTCCTTGGAACCATTTTCTGCCTACGAATACCATTAGAGGAACAATAATATTCAAATTATTTTCTGCAGTACTCACCATCATTATCAGATCTAAGAAATTTTAATCTTTTACTTGTCTCATTCTCAACCAAGCTTTTCCATTTCTTAAAAGTTTCAAACACATCATATTTCTGCCTAAGGAAATAAATCCATACTTTCCTAGTTGCATCATCAATGAAATTAACATAATACATAGAGACACCAAGGGAAGATACATGAGCTGGCCCCCATACATCTGTATGTACAAGCTCTAATTTATCATCTTTCTTTTCCTTCACACCCTTCAAGAAACTAACTCTCTTTTTTTTCCCATACACACAACTTTCACATAAATCCAAATTTACACATTTCAGACCTGGTAAAACTTTCTTTGAGTGAAGCAATTTCATACCTTTCTCACTCATGTGCCCAATTCTGTTGTGTCATAGTGCTATTTTGCTATCCACAATGACTGTTTTATTTTCTACCTACTCAACTGAAGCAACTGTTCCTAAACATTCACTTTTCTCTATAACAATTAGAGTAGAAGGAACAACATTACCTAAACAAAGATATAAGGTGCCTACTTTCACACATTTTTCTACTACTAAGGAACCTTTTGAAACCTTCCAATTTTTATCATTAAAAGTAACTGTGCAACCCTCATCACCTAGTTTCCCTACTGAAATTAAATTTCTACTTAGCCTTGGAACATGTCTAACCTCTTGAAGTATCCAATGATTCCCATTACACAACTTAATCTTAATTCTTCTCTTCCCAATAATTTGACAGGGTTCATTATCTCCCAAATAAACTTGCCCAAAATCACCTTGGACATAATCAATAAAATAACTCCCATGGGGTGTAGCATGAAAAGAAGCCCCTGAATCTAGAACCCATGAATCATCAACATTATTAAGAGAAAGAATCAAAACATCATCTTCAGATTTATTACTTACCAATTTTCCTCCTTATTGCCTTCTTGTTTGTCTCCTTCTTTATTCTTCCGAGACCAGCAATATTTCTTCTTATGACCTGGTTTTCCACAGTACCACCAGTTGCTAGGTCATGTTGATTGAGACCTCTTTCCCTTTGAATTCCCTCATGATTTCCAGACTTGTTTCCTCTATCTCTTGTTCTGCCTCTACTTTTAGCAATCAAAACACTACCTGATGTAGATCCACCTGAGCTTTTTATATGAATTTCCTTGCTCAAAATGACACCATCAACGTCATCAAATTTTAGGGTGTTCAAATTTGAAATAGAGTTACTAAAAGCCATTATCAAGCTACTCCAACTTTCTGGAAAAGAACACAGAATCAAAAGAGCCCTAATTTCTTCATTGGAATTTGTACTCACAGAAGATAATTGTCTAGTAACTGTATTAAACTCATTTAAATGATTAGTCACTAACCCACCTTCTACCATCTTCATATTAAATAAACCCTTCGTAAGAAATACCTTATTCAAAGTGGAAGTATTTTCATACAACTTTGCTAGGGTTTCCATCAATGCATTGGTAATATTAAACACCACCGATTGTGCCAGGCATATATGAATGCTACCCAATGCCTTTCTATCTAGAATATCCCAATCCTCCTGGGACATAGCTACATCTTTCTTGGCCAATCCTCCCAATGGTTGCTATAAATCCTTCTGATAGAGATAGTCCTCCATCTGCATTTTCCATAACTAAAAGTTCTATCCATTAAACTTCTCAACCTTCAATCTACCCTCATCTTCCATTGCTGACACTCAACTGTGAGACTCCCACTAAACCGTGAGATCTTCCTGCAGAGGATAACTGAAGACAGCCTCACTTTGATACCACTTGTTAGGATTAACAAGACAAGAAATAATAATTACATGTAGAAATATAACCAATATCAGAGAATAGTAAACCAAAAAAGAAGAGAACACAAGACACAAAGATTTAACATGGTTCACCCAATCCCTAGGCTATGTCAACCAAGTAGAAAAGTTCACTCTTATTATTAACCAGTGATTACAATTTGATCGCAATGCACAAATCCCTTATAGCTCAATACCATCGTAAAACATACAACATAATACAAAAACCTAACCCTAAGACAATTTATACAATCTTTATGCCACTTTAGGATTAGAACAAGTCGGCCCAAAAATTGGCCAAAAATAAGACTAAAAAAATTTGCCTTGAACCCAATGCATTGCAGAAAGGTAAAACACTTTCCTGGATAGTACTTTCCTGATCAGTCACCGCAATATAACAAACTGTCGTCATTCATGTCCTCTTCATTATGCAATTTGAAACTTGCCTTTACATAACTTTTATTTACATTCAATACCTTTGGTTTGTTGTTTTTGATGTCATCAATGCATTTTTTAAAATAAGACATATCTAAATTATCTTTTTCTATGTAACTAAAATCTTCAAATATAGGAGTTTCTATTTTTTCAAAACTTGTGGCCCAATTTGCGATTTTGTTAGCCTCTACATTAACTTTTCTTAAAGTGTGGCTAATACAAAATTCATTAAAATTCTAGATAAGAACTCCCACCTCCCTTATGATGCTATTAATGAACCATGTTTGAGAATTTCCTTTTTTGGTTGCCTCTATAATGATTTGTGAATCTCCTTTCGGATGTATTTTCTCTACACCCAACCTCATTCCCAGTTTGTCTGCTAGCAGAGCTTCCTGAGCCTCTACCATATTGTTTGTCCCTGTTCCTATCCTCTAAGATGCCAATGCTACCACCTCCCTATTACTATTTATAGCTATAGCGCCTGTTCTTGAGATTCCTAGATTCCCTTTCTAGGATCCATCAAAATTTGTTTTTATCCGTCCTATATTAGGAGAAAACCACTTTACATCCTTTCTTCATACCTTCATTGTTCCTACTTGACTTTCATCATTCCTATATCTGATTCTAATTCCATGCCATTTTTGTGTATTGGGTTATCCCAAGATGTGAAAAAAGTATCACAATTTAGTTTACTTACTGTAGAACTCATTACTTCCTCTATTGAAGAGTTTATTCGCACTAAAAAATTTTCCACTAATTCTGAAGTATCCTGAAAAATTCTTTTGTTTCATTATTTCCACAGCTCCCATATTATTATTGAGGGGCATACTGTCCATATTTTTGATAAATTAGATCTCTTAGAGTCATAAAACCACCACTTGAATAAATCTAAAATAGAATTTGGCATAGGTACTATGAGGTTTAGTTTTGACTTGACCATTCCCCAACATTGCTGGGCATATGCACAATGGACAAAGAGGTGATCAATATCTTTCCTCACTTGTTTACATATGGGGCAAATAGTTGGTCCTATAAAACCATACTTCTTTCTCCTCTCACCTGTTAAGACTCTCCCTTGAATGGAAATCCATGCAAATGCTCCTACTTTCTACAGGCAGTCCTTATCCCAACATAGTTTATATGGCCAATCACTTGATGTTTCCTCATTGATTAATAAATTGTATCCCAGTTTTGCTGAATAGTTACCACTCTTAGCAGCACACCAAATTATATTATCCTTTGCATTCGACAATTGTATTGGTATACTATTAAAAATCTCTTTCATTTCATTGCAAATTATTTCATTCAGACCTATTTTATTATCTTCCTTTCATCTCCACTGCATTCCCAAGGGCCCTTGGAATTGTTCCATATAATCTTGAACCTTGTCACCCCATACAGTTTTTGTGCTATCAATGAGCTCCTGTGAGTTATCTAAATTTAAAAGAGCCAATTTTCCATTCCACAAATCCTCCCAGAATGAAGGCTCCCTTCCATCACTAAGTTGCCATGACAGGTGGTCACATATTACTGGCCTACATTCCAAGATGAAGTTCCATGTCATTGATCCTTTTGGGGGGTTCTGAACTGTAAGAATTCGATTGTCCTCCATTGTGTCCAGATACTTTGCCTTGAGGATTTTTACCCATAGCTGATTGGACTTTGTATACATTTCCCATACAAACTTTTCCCCTAGGGCTTTGTTAATAAGTTGACATCTTCTTAGTCCTGCACCCCCATTTTTATAAGATTTACAAATTGAATCCCATGCCACAAGTGGTATTTTGTCTTCCTCCTATCCTCCATTGAAAAAAATCTTCCTCATACGTTGTTCAATGTATTTTAGCACTTTTATGGGGATCTTTGAGCAACTCATTTAAAATATAGGGATTGCCAAAATAATTGATTGGAGCATCAAGATACGACCTACATAATTCAGCCATTTTCCATTCCAGCTATCCATTCTTTTTACACAACTATCTACCAAATCTTTCCATAGATTTTCTTTTGAAGCACCTTCAAAGAGTGGTATTCCAAGATACTTGTTTGGAAGAGCTCCAACCTTCATTCCCAAAATTCTAAGCACATGTTTTTGAATAGTAACAGAGGTATTGAAGAAGAAAACTCCATATTTCTCCCAATTGATGAATTGCTTAGAAAATTTACTATATAAGTCCAGGGTTGATCTTATTGAAGACATATTTCAGCATTAGTATGCAAAAGAAAATATTCTTGAACCATCGGTAGCACAAACACTGAAAGATTGGTTTAGTGCAACTTGATAGACAAGTTCACAAGGGAACCCGACGATACAATTTACTAGTGGAACCCAAAAATGTTATAAGAGGAACCCAACAAGAATATTATAGTGTAACCCAACATAACAGATAATAGAGAAACCCGATAGACTACAGAAAATCTTGAGCACTAGTCTACTGAGAGGTAGTTATAATCCCAAGAAATGTGGATCTGACTTCCACAACAGATAAAACACTTGTGTTTTATATTTAGCTTTTTGATTAGCTTTAAATCCATTTCTTGAGGGACAATCAATGTAATTGTAATTTTTTTAATCAGTCTAACTGATTGAAAACATGAAAACTAGGAGATCAATGTCAAGTTGTAAACCTTTGATCATAGAGTTATCATTGTTATGCATGAAACTCATTTAGGTAAAACACGTATAAATAGATGTGTAATCAATCAGAACATAAGGATGTGATGATGATTGTAGCCAAGGAGCTCATCTATGGATCAGACTAAGAGTTTTATGCAAAATAATAGCAAAAGATGAAAATAATTATCAAGAACTAGATTCAAGGCTACCGAGTAGAACAAAGGTATTGATCAATCACTATAGGTCATAATTATACATGTGAACTTTATTGGATCTGTAATCAGCAATTCTAGATTGCATATACTGGGGTCAATGAATATTTTTGACTACATTCTAACAAGTGTAGCAAATAGAAGAAATCCTTTGAGAAGGTGGATTTAACAATTCTTTGTAAATATCTTAACCAGGTGCACACTAAACAGTGTTGCTAAAGCTCTTAACATAATATACCTTAACCAACCTCTTCATGTTACTCCTAACAGAGTAAGATCATCAAAAGTGATCAAACTTGTAAGCCTTAACCGAACCCTTCCATTGTACAGTTATTGAAGCTTTGTGGGTTTCATCCCCACCGCACTTTTTACCTTCTAATAGGGGTTTTTAACGTTACCAAATCTTGTTTCATGTGTCAATACATTTCATGAATGTTTACATGCTAATTAAAGTTTATGAATTGATATTACATACATAAAGATAGAATAGCACACATGGTTGGTAATACAAGTAGTTGATTACTAAAAGTATTAAGGCTAAGTGATAAAATTTTTAAGGATACTAATTTGCCCCTCCCCTCCCAACATACACTATTCCATTATTTCCAACAATTGGATCTCTTATTTGAAAAGTTTAAATACTTAAGAGAAAATATTATACAATCGAAAGGTATAAGCTAGACAAGAGTATTTAGAATCAAAAGTTAGAGATATAGATATTCTATGAACAATATAAATAAAAAATAATCAAGATGAGAGAACTACTGGATGAAAGAAAGGTTATGGCATCTCACTGTAATGAAAAAGACTATCATGAAGAAGAGATACCTGATTTATTTGAGTTATCAGGATCTACATCTAGCAATACATCAGACATATCTAAAGGAAGTATCACAAGTCTGAATGAAAGCAATCAACATCTTATAGAGAAAGTAAAGATACTGCAAATTGGTCAAGAGACACAAATGGTAAGAATGATTGATGTTATGAACAATGCTAGACAAGCTGAGCAAGAAAGAAAATTAGCTATTGATGATAGGAGGAAGATCACTGAAAAGCTACAAGAGAAAGATTCATAAATACAAAGACTTAGTGAACATCATCATGAGATCACCAATCAGATTATTCTTATGAGTCAAGAGGAAAACTAAGCAAACATAGAACTCATTGAAAAAATAGAAGCTATTGGTGACCTAAGAGAAGAAAATGAAAAACTGAAGAATGAAGTAAGAATTCAGAAACAACACAATGATATGATTAAGAGAGATGAAGAAAGTACCAAAAGGATGGATAATTTTTTTTGATGGACAAAGAAGAGTCAACAAAAATACTGGACTAGGGTATACTGAGCATGGAGAATCACCATACCAAGCTGATCCAAAATATGTCTATGCAGATCCAAGACCAAGAAAGAAGTCATGCAATCACTGTGGAAAACCAGACCACACATCAATTGTTTGCAGAAGCAAAATTAAAGGTATTACCAAATCCACACCTTCATTCATAGGAAATTGTTATAAATGTAACAAGAAAGGACATAAAGCATATGAATGTAAATCTGAGGTAAAACAACCAAAGAAGGAAACCTACATGGAAAAATATTTTCCTACCTGCAAAATGCATGGGCACACATCCCTTGAATGCAGGAAGAAGAAAAGGAAAGCATGGAAGCCTAAATAACAAGAAACTATTTATCAACTAAGAAGAGTCGGTAACTCATATGCTTGGGATTACAATACATGGACAAACTGTACATCATGTGGTAGATATGGACACATAGCTACAAACTACATTAGAAAATGGATGAGAAAGTCTAGGAGCTGGACTAACCCTGGAATGGCATGCTTAAACTATCATAAAGTTGGTCATCTAAGCAAGGACTTCAGAGACCGAGTGATAGAGACAAGCACTTTTTCCAATGGTAATACCATTGAAGTCATCGGGAAGATGAGAAACAAAGTGTAGAGGAAAGATACAAACACTGATGATGCTAGACCAAGCAATGAAATTGGTGACACCTTATCCAAAGGATCTAGTGACATCACCACCCCCACCTAAGATGAACAAGTGTAGAATTGCACTATACTAAGTTATAATTTACATAAGTTCCATTATACATAGTTAAAAATGCCAAACTAGCATGATTAAAGATGCACTATGGTATTACTTGTTATGATTTTATGAATTCAAACTCGTTGGTTAATGCATACTGAAAAGCATTAGTGTACTTACAAAGATAACTTGACAATGCTTACCGAGAATCATCGGTTAACATACAAAAGCTAAGTTGCTCATATAAACTAAACATCGTCGATAATCAAAAGACAATGTTGTCTTCGCCATATACCGAGATCCGTCGGTGAACATGTGAAAAGTTAAATGAGTTGACACATGCCTTGAGCATCATGTTTTCATTGAAAATAAAAGTGGCATGTCACCCGAGCGACTCTATCTTTGAAACTCGATAAGAAGGTGAAGCATTAATGATGCCACTTAGGGCACCATCTATAAAAGAAGACGGAGACCTCATTTCATTCACCAGTGGTTTAGAGTGAAGAAGCAGAGTGAAGCAAAGCACAAAGCAAATAGATTACAGAAGCATTTAACCAGCAGATTCAAAACATTCAAATGGAATCACAAACGCCTTCAGAAGGTTAAGTAAGTAACATCATCGAGATTACTATTTATTTTTATGGGAAAAGCGCTAATTTTTAGAAATCATGGCAACCACATTCCGTGTAACCAAGATCAAGAACGCCAAGGATAAGAAGGTTAATTTGATCAAGAATTCCACTTGTGAAGAACTTAAATACAATTTCTTCCCAGAGGTTGCCTTGCAACCCGGTGACACTGGTGCTTTTTTTGGCATTCCACCTAGGGTTTTACTGATTGAGGATGTATGTGCCTACATACATTTCAAGATTACCGAGATAGGAGATCTTGAAGTCGAGCAAGCTTACAATAAGCTTTGCATAGGTGGAACCATCAAGGAGGAACATAAACACATTAAGGTCAAAGGAATGACATGTTCCTGAAGGAGTTTAAGACCAAATGGATTAGGATAGTGTGGAGAAGAGTGTATGACCAAAAAATGTGGCTGGATGAGCCAAAATTGATCACCAGGGATTTCATACACGCAGTGACCGGTTATCCTATAACCGACAAGGAAAAATCATTCAAACACCCTTCTCATCCTGAGATTGATAAGATGACATGTGAAGAATGGGATGACAGAGGCTTGAAAGTAAATTCCATCAAGGATCCATAAATGAAATTTGGTGCTTGTGTGCTGGGATACAAGATATTCCAAGCCAGCAAGATAAACAATATTGCATCCAGAGTAGTAGACACTGCACACAAGATTGTAAAGAAGGGATCACAGTTTGATCTATCTGAGCTTCTACTAAATCATTTAGATGAGAACTTGAGGACAACCAAGTCTGCAATGTCCAATTCATGTAAGTTTGGATCACTTCTAATGTACATGTTTTTCTACTTTCAAGACTTCTTTCCATCTACCAGTAACAATTCAAATCAGTGAATTCATCAAGTCATTAGGTGAAAACTTTACATCAGTTATGGATGAATACTTCACTCAATTTAAGGAAAAAATGCAGAAAAGGATGAGGATACCGGAACAACTGGTACAAATGTATAAGACTAAAATTTTTTTTATGGTGGACATCGATAACACCTTTATCAAACTAGTTGTACCGAGGACAACATGGTTAGCACCACTTGACTATGAGGTCAACATAGATCAAGCCACAAATGCCATTGAAGAATTGTTAAATGAACCATTGGACAAATCACAACCAAAGTTTGGAACCTATGAGGAATCCAAGGAAGAATAAGAAAAAGCTTAGTTGTGAATAAAATTGACAAAAACAAAGAGAAAATGGTAAAGACACTCAAGAAGAAGTTGTCGGTAGATGGTGAAGATTCAGAACAAAAGGAAGAAACTGAGGGACAGTCACCTGTTGGTGAAGGTCAAAAAGTGAGTGACTCTAAATCTACAGAGTCTGATGCACCACCACCACTTGCAAAGAAACCAAGGACTACAACTACATCACAGACAAGGAGTCAAACTGCTAAACAAGACTCACCACCAGTCAAGAAAGGATAGGTAAGCACTTACAAAAGGAAGCCTCAAATAGGGAAAACATCAAAACCTAAGAGGAGAAAAAGAATAATCCCAACAAAGAAGATATAGAGGAAACTGAGCAAGCTGAGAGTGAGAAGATCCAACCTATTAAGAAAAAATTTCCTACTATAATTGATGAGGTATGTGCATCAATCATGAAGGCAGGTTCAATAACAGACCCTAAGATTACAAAATGGATAACTCTTAATCCCGAGGATCAGAACAAGATAGAGGAAGCAATCATCACACAAATGTAATTTAAATATGTACCAATATAGTTTGAAGGGAAAATGCCACAAGAACTTCTTGATAGACTATTGGCAAGGCGAACATTCGCATTGAATTCATAAAAATAGATAAGGGAAAGAACCCTAGTTTCTATTATTTCACCCGAGTCCAAAATGGAAGAAATTGATGAAATGATGAAGTTACACTCAAAAAGGTTCTCAGCAAAATTGAGAGCTTACAAAGTGCTACAGGGGAACTTCATTGAGCTTGACAAAGAAAGTGAGGATACATGGAGAAAAGAACTTGATGTACCTAAAAAGGACACAAGCCCCAAGAGAGCAGTAGAACTCACCGAGCCCAGAGCACATTCTGATAAATGGTGATGAGGATGCCGCTCAAACTAAATTGAATATAGAAGTAAGAAAGGCAATTGATGGCATTCCTCATATTGACATTCCTCATATTCTATAATCATTAAAGGATACTGTAGATGATACAATCACATATACAAATATCATATATATCACCAGAGATGATCCTATAAATGAGGTAAAGACATATGAAGATGTTACTGTTACCTCTGACCAATCCAAGGAATATGGCACAAAAAATGATGTTGCACAGGTACATATACCAGGGAAAATGCCACTATTGATACAAGCTATCAATATCATCTTGTAAAAGTATAAATCGCCTGAGCTTGATGCAAGCATACCCAAAGATAAAGGAGAAGAGGAACCGAAAAACACATATGATGAGAAAAATATAGATGGAGCTATCACCCTAGTTCAGTAGTTAATCACATTAGAGGAATTCACTAAGGAAAATAGTGAAAAGATTGCAAAGATAGATGCATATCTTACTGCTAGTGCACAAGGTCTCTCAACAACTGACAATGGAATTAAGTTGCATTATTCAAAGGTAATGGAAGCAAAGAAGTTGAGACTTAAGATTAAAGAGGCAGAATCAAAGTTCAGAGATGAGGTAACTAAGCTACAGGATTTACTCCTACCGAATCTTATGCTACTACAACATCATATGACAATGACAAGACAATTGATTTCCACCCTGAAGATTTTTGTCACCGAAAACATCTATGATATACATGCAAGGATTACATTGGAGCAAATGGCCCTAGAACACCTTCAAGAAAATGGGAGAAGATGATGAAGAACAACTCCCATTCCCACATTTTTGACAAGTTGTAAGTAATTACACCTTTGCCCGTACTATCAAAAAAGGGGGAAAATGATATGATAAAGGGAGAAGATAAAATAAGGTGAAAAAGGGAAAATAGTATAAAGTCAAAGTGTTTATACTATACCAGAACATATATATATATATATATAGGGGGAGTCATAATGACTAGGTGAACACATGGTGTACATTACTAAACATTTTATTTTTTGCACATATCAGTTTTTGATACTAATGTCAAAGGGGGAGATTGAAGACATATTTTTCCATTAGTATGCAAAGGAAAATAGTTTTGAATCGTCGATAACACCAACACCGAAAGATAGGTTTAGTGCAACCCGATAGACAAATTCACAAGGGAACCTGACGACAGTTTAATAGTGCAACCCAAAAATGTTACAAGAGGAACTCGATAGAGTAACCCGAAAGAGGAACCCGACAAGAAGATTATAGTGTAACCTGACATAACAGATAATAGAGGTACGCGACAGGCTATAGAGAAACCTGAGCACCAGTCTACCGAGAGACAGTTATAATCCCAAGAAATGTGGATCTGACTTCCACATTAGATAAAACACTTGTGTTTTATATTTATCTTTTTGATTAGCTTTAAATCCATTTCTTGAGGGACAATCAATGTAATTTTAATTTTTTTAATCAGTCTAACTAATTAAAAACATGCAAACTAGGAGATCAAGGTCAAGTTGTAAACCTTTTTATTATAGAGTTATCATTGTTATGCGTGAAAATCATTTAGGTAAAACTCATTGTATAAATAGATGTGGAATCAATAAGAACATGTGGATGTGATGATGATTGTAGTCGAGGAGCTCATCTATGGATCATACTGAGAGTTTTATGCAAAATAATAACAAAAGATGAAAACGGTTATCAAGAACCAGATTCAAGGCTACCGAGCATAACAGAGGTATTGGTCAATCACTATAGGTGATAATTATACATGTGAAATTTATTGGATCTGTAATCATAAATTCTAGATTGCATGTACTTAGGTCAATGAATTTTTTTGACTACATTCTAACAAGTGTAGAAAATAGAAGAAATCCTTTGAGAAGGTGGATTTAACAATCCTTTTTAAATCTCTTAACTGAGTGCACACTAAACAGTGTTGATAAAGCTCTTAACAGAGTAGACCTTAACCAATCTCTACATGTTACTCCTAATAGGGTAAGATCATCAAAAGTGATCAAACTTGTAAGCCTTAACCGACCCCTAGTTCCATTCTACAAATAGTGAAGCTTTTTGGGTTCCATCCCCACCATAGTTTTTACCTTCTAATAGGGGTTTTCTGCGTTACCAAATCTTATGTCATGTGTCAATACATTTCATGAATGTTTCTATAAATTTTTACATGCTAATTGAAGTTTATGAATTGATATTACATACATAAAGATTGAATAGCACATATGGTTGGTAATGCAAGCAATTGATTACTAAAAGGATTAAGGTTAAGTGATAAATGTTTTAAGGGTATTGATTCACCCCTCCCCTCTCAGTACACACCATTCCATTATTTTCAACACTTATAACTCTGGCTTCCTGAGCAGACGCTTCACCCATGAGATATGTATCATCCACAAACTATAAATGAGTAACCATTTCCAAACCCCTTGCAACCTTTAACCCTTTCCATTCTCCACTACCACCTGCTTTTTTTATTGTTCTACCCAACGCTTCAGCAAAAATTATAAAAAGAAAGGGTGAAAGAGGGTCACCTTGGCGAATGCTTGTAGTGGTATCAAAAAAGCCTTGGGGGATTCCATTGACCATTATGGATAGGCATGGAGTGGAAATATAGTTGAGAACCCAATCACACCATACAATGTCAAACCCAAATCTTCGTAGCACTTTCATTAAGAAATCTTTGTTGACATTGTCATATTCTTTTTGGATGTCAAGTTTAATCATCATACCAAAATATTTCCCAAATTTAATTGAATGTATTGCCTCATGCACCACTATGATTCCTTCATATATGGATCTTCCTAGAGAGAACCCACTTTGTTCCTCTGAAATGAGTGAGGGAAACACTGATTTCAATCTATTAGCCATAACCTTGGCTATTACTGTGTGCTAAAATGTTGACACACTTCTATGAATCATTCCATCCAAGGTTTCTCAAGAATGAGGCCTTAAATATCGATCCATAGCTCTCTAGTCATGGAGTGCAAAGGTGTTAAATAGAGGCCCTCAGATTGACCTAGTTAGTGCCTATGCAAGTACACCATGAAATGAGAGACTCAAATGCATGAAAATGAGATCTACTCTATATGATTGCAATGCATAAAAGGAAATTAATCTAAATGATAACAATGCATGGATAAATCTATGAAAGGAAAGACAAATGCAAGATTAATCTATGAAAATAAACATGAATCTAATCTACATGAGAAGCCATGAATGCAAGAAGAATGAGACAAGAATAGAGAAGTTGCAATATCCAAGCTCAAATGCTCAAATCCTCCTCCAAAATTGCTCTCCAAACCTGTAGCATAACAATACTATGAAAAAGATCATTATTAAAATGAGGAGAGGTCTCCTTTTAAAGGAAAGTGAACGATTGAGATTAAGAGACAAAAATCAAAGGCTATGATTAAGAGGCAAAAACCCACCACTTAGGAGGATGTGATGAAAAAGGGATTTTTATTTAATTTTCATTTAATTTATTTCCTTTTTCATCAAATAAAGTGCTTTAAGTGGGGATTTTTATTTATTTAATTAAAAAAGAGGTTTTCTTTCAATTAAATAAATTAGAAGAATTTTATTTAATTAAATGGGATAAATTTACTTTAATTAAATAAGAGGAATTTAATTAAAAGGAGATTAAATCTTTTAATTAGATAAAAAAGATCAAACCTTAGGAAATATTGAAATAATTGAATAATTGAATTAATTACAATTTGATCAAGGAAATTGATTTGAATTAAAATGTTCCAAACTATTGATTCAAGAATTTGATAAATTGATAAAATGATAAATGGCCCAAAGTCTAGGCGACCATTTTAGGGTGCATACATTTGCCCCTCTTTGACAAATGTGTGGTCAACTCGGGAACACATGTAGTCAAAGAATGCAATTGAAGTGTGAGATCGACTTGGGATCACAAAACAACCCAAACGTGTGGTCGATTTGGGAACACATTAGGACAAAAATAAGCACAATTGAAAAAGACAAATTCAATACCGAAATAAGTAATTGACATGTCAGAGATAAGAATTTCAAGCAAGACTGATATAAATGATAAAGCTAAATCAAAGATTGAAGTTTGATAGGTACTGCCCCCTCGTGATCGAAATCGAAATGAGATAGAGGAGAAAAAACAAATTGATAAATTTGATCAAATCGAACTAAAGATAAGGTTCTTGATGTAAGATGAAAGATATAAAGATCACAGAACCAAGGTAAATTATTAAGCACAAAATATTATGCCCCAAGATTGAATTAGAAGAAAAAGAAGTGGGGTGAAAATGAATGGAAGATAGAAGTTTGAAAGAGGCGAAAAGAAATGGAGAGAAGAAAGAGAATTTGCCTCAAGAAAGAGAATGCCCCAAAATCAATCAACTGTTTAAGATAGATAATTTTGATTGAGATCACGAAAGAAGATAAGGAAATGAAGATCATAACGTGATCACAGTTGATTAAAAGTCCATAAGAAAGATGAAGGAAACCCTCACAAACTCATAATGCAGCCTAAAAATGCAAATTAACATGAAGTATAACAATGCAAGCTACATGAAAATGCAAAGGTGTACTTGCAATAGAGCAACAAACATAGGATCTTTGTGTTCATCATTCATAAGAGAAAGTAAAGGAACTTATTTTCATCATTGGGCCATTATTAATAGACATCAGAAAATCACACAATCATCACTAGTCACAAGTGTAACTATGAAGATATGAATGTGATTTATATCAGAAATATCACACAACCATCACTAGTCACAAGTGTAACTATGAAGATATGAATGTGATGTATATCGGATTTGAAATGTGGAAATATTCTAACATAAGCATCAAAGACATAAAGGTCAAGATGACTCACTGTTAGCTTACCCAATTTAATATAGCAAAACCACGCTCACATCAAGGCATAGAGGCCAGGATGACCAGCATAATGATTGTGCAAAAATAGTGAAGCATAAAGCAGGAAGCAAATAAAACATGCCCCCTGCCCCAAGTCCTCTAGCTATGCATCACAGAGAGACTTATTAGACAAGGAAACTCAACAAAAATCAATAACAGTCAACACACAAAGAAAAGATCATGACATAGCTCAAGCATTAAGTGTTGTGTTTAAAAATTTAAGTGTGTTAACTGATACTGAGTTCTGAGGATAAGGATCGAATGCTCGCAAGCAGGTAAGACCACATGACAAAACATGATAAGACCAAACTGATAAGTGTTGAAAAACACTCGATGTTAGGGGTTGTATTGAAAAATACAATTGGGGTGGTGTTGAAAAACACCATTTGTGAGATGTCCTAAAGACTAACGCATCCAAGAGACCAAAGCTAACACAGTTATGCCCCTAGATAAAGACAAAGACCAATTCTAGACCAAGGCAACAAGGACAAGGAATGATGGAGAAAGGCTAAGTGTTGAGGTCATGCGCTAAGAAAATAGGGGTGCAAAGGCCTTAAGTAGCGCCCGTTTCCAGGTTTTCACCACTTGGATTTATTACAATTTTTTCATTTTCATTTTTTTCATTCTTTTTTCTTTTCTTTTTTTCAGGAATTTTTATAAGTTTTTTGAATTTTTTGATACCAAGGCACCTGTTTCCAGGTTTTCACCAAGGCACTTTTTCTTTTTCTTTTTTTGAATTTTTTAAATTTTTTGTATTTTTTGGATATATAATTTTTTTGAAGATACATCAAAGCGCATATTGCTAGGTTTTCACTAAGATGATCATTTTTTTAGGACATTTTCCAATTTTTAGAATTTTTGACAATATATCATTTTTTTGAATTTTTTCAGGATCAATAAATATGTA
>MU227359.1:517924-540018 GCA_018584345.1 Thuja plicata
TCCTCTAACAAGGTCACACCTAACAGTGTGTTTGTAACCTTTAACAGGGTTGGCTCTTCACTGAGCTCACTTCAGAAGAGTGAAAATTTTGGGTTACCGGTCCTAAGTGGTTTTTCCCTTAACAGGGATTCCACGTTAAAAATCCATGTGTCAATATTTTTATGAGTCATTACTTTAGTGTTTTTCATTACACATAACTAATCTGGATTGATCGGTATACACTAAGAAATTTACTATTTTTCGGTAAATGAAAGATTGCTATTCGGTAAACATTAAGAATAAGGTTTAACAGAGAACTTTGAGAAGTAGTTATTTGATAAGTTTATTTGAAGGCATACATCTTGTAGGACTGAAGATAAGTAGAGGCTTAATATTGTGGTACTAAGTTTTTGAGTTGATTTATTGGAATATTTTTTAGGCCACTGATTCACCCCCTNCCCCCCCCCCCCCCCCCCCCCCCCCTCTTAGTTATTATAACAGAGAGGCTTCCTATAGTAGTAGAAAAATTATTAGTAAAAACTTATCTTTTTGAGAATATTTGACATTTATTTTCCTATCTAAGAACATAGTGGGCAATTAAAAGAAAAGAATAGACGATGATGTATTAAACGAAAGAGTGAGTGGTTGAATTTCATAACTATTGAAATCCATGCCTATTAAACTTTGGATGACAACTGCTTCAAAATAATATCACTTTTACACATTTTCTTTGTAAATATACTAGAAACGCTACTTTCAAACTAGCTTGAAGATGCCATTTTTGCCCCGTTAGTTTTTTTTTCTCCTTTTTTGTTCTTTACAATATGATACCGTACTTTTACTTATAGGGGTCTTAAATGTTGAATACAATTTTAATGATACTTTGTATTATTATTTTTAACTTTGTCAAAAGATAGATTTAAGAGAAGAGATTTCCACAATCCATGATAAGAACTATTAAGAGTTTCTGGATTTGATTGTGTTGTAAAATTTTTGCATCGAATCCAGAAACTCTTAATAGTTAAAAGATATATTGATTGAATTAGTTGCCAATTGTTGTAAATTATGGATGATATTAAACTAGGGCCTTGACCAAGGCAAATAAACTTTGTTCTCACCAAGACTTTCACTTCTTCTATGTGAATCATCTCATTTAACATGGCATCCACAATCTCTTCTAATATAGAGATATAACTTTTGTAAAAAACTCCAATTTCAAGATTCACACTCCTTGCATTTAAATTAAGAGAAAATATAGACCATTTTTAGCAGGCAAATGCCATAATTTTTGCATTCAATGTTTTGAGAAGTGGTTTAGTTTTTCCACTTAGAGTGTCTTGTTACTAGTTCCAAGTCGTTTAAATTGTAAGAACCACACTATCTATAAGTAAATATTACATGTAAATAAACAATGTTTTCCTCTGATAATGACGATGCTTCATACACTACTCGCTATGCCACAATCTCACCAAGCTTTCCAACCATGGCATAAAGATTTGGTTTATTTTCTAATTATTTTAAGCACATTTATTTTACTGCATTATTTTTTACTAAGACTTTAGTGTTATGTTTTATGATATTGAATCAATTATATTCCTAGGCATAACAAATTTATGCTCTAAATAGATTTTTAAGTATGCATTTGAGTATGCATATCTTGATAATAGAAAAACAAAATAGTGAGACTTGTGCACACAACCAATATCATGGAACTTGCAATTGTGCATTTTTTGATCTTGTAATGGAATCATGAATAAACACAAAGGAATAGTGTACAATGATATCACTTTTGATAACTAATGTATGCAACAAATATTTTTGTATAGTTATTTAGAAGGAATGGGTGGTTGTATTAGTTTCTTTATCAACACAAGTACAAGAGGTTCAAGATTTCACGAGGAATTTATTATTTTGGTTTTGTTGTTTTTCTTCTATATTAAGGGGTATAAAATTCTTGGTTGCAGGTCATTCTATCAAATGATAGAATTATCATTAAATTGGTGACTCTAGATATTCTTCGGCCATTCAATTCACATCTTCAATGGATATTTGATTTTATGTGGATAATCCATCCATTTGCATTTTCTGCAAATGAATCCAAGAATGTTCAATATGAAAGGCATAGTTAAAATAATAATTTCATGCAATGGAATAGATCTCCTCTAATGATTTTCTTTTGATGAAGGGTACTCCCCTTACTAACCCAAATACACACAAAACAATGGGGAAAGAAAAAAATGTAAGAACCGACCAATTGGAAGAATAAAAATAATTTTTTTCTATTATCTTCAATGAAATGAGATTACAATATTCAGAAAAATAACATGCTACAACCACATGGGCATTTTCATTACAATAATCTACAAGACAGGGCCACAAACTATGTTAGGTTTTGATTGATCCAGAACAATATAAGAATAAATAGTTATATGCAGAAACAAAAGTGGAATAAAACTTAACAAAAATAACACACAGATTTAATGTGGTTCACCCAAAACCTGGGCTACGTCCACCTTCACAGTCGTCCAACCTTTCGTATTATCCAAGAAAATAGTACACCAACATTACAATGCATTATGCATCTCAGATGCTTATAACATGTGTTTTAGGGCAACCTCTAAAATTGTCCATTTTAGGGTTTTACAATGTCGATCTTCTTTTTCCCAAAAAAGAAGATATTTTTCCCAAAAAAGCACAAAAACATCAGTCGCCACAATATCAACACCTAGTACATGATCAGTCGCCACAATATCAACAAACTACCCTTCTAAAATTGAGACCAAAATCCACCTTCATCCATATATATGTAGCACCAATAGCTACCTAAGAATATTTTAAAAAGTTAAACTTTCCCATTTTGTTGCTCAGTGGTTCAATTTCCCACCTGAGCGATTTTCTCTCTCTTCATTTTTACATAGAAACTTGAGTTTTAATGGTACAACTTCCAAAAGCCATAAATTTTGACCTATGCACCCAATTTACTATGATACCACTTTTTATAAACCTCTCGAAGCACTCTACAAATTGGGACAAGTTTTGACCCCTTTCAAGCCTCTAAGGCCTTTAAAATTGGGTTCAAAGATTTTTGTACCACCCCACCAAAACTGAAAAATTTAATATCTTTAAAACCAGACTTGATATTTCTATGAAACTTTATCGGCATGCTTATATATCTAAAATAAATCTCTAGAGAAGTAAATGGAACAATTTATGCTTAAACAAAAGACGTACTAAAAATAGTAACCCTGCCCAAACTAGCCCTTATTGAAAAACTAGACAATATTTTGGGGTGATGGAAGATTTCTCTTACACCTTGGATGCTCCTACATTAGACACCCGAAGAAATTTGAGAAGTGACCTTGTCACATCTTAGGTGTGTAGAGGAAAACTAAGGTGTTCAAGCTCTTCCTTTGATATCCATGATGAATCTTCAACATACCTTCATTTCCATTTGACCAAGTGCTCTTCATATTTCTTGTTTCTTTTGCTTCTTCCAACACGACTACCCAAGATGCCTTCTATCCCCTATTTAGCTAAAGTAGGTATTGGAATATTCCATTGTGCTTCTTCTATTTCATCTTCAATACTTGCTTCATGATACTCTATCAAATCTAAAATATTAAACACAGGTAAAATATTGAGTTCACTGGGTAACTATACTTCATAAGCATTTCTTGAATCTTGTTTCTTAAGGATTTTGCATGGTCCAAACTTCTTCATCTTCAACTTATTCTATGTTCCCACTGGAAATATATCCTTTCTCAAATGAACCATTACTTCATCTCCAATCTAAATTTCCTTATACCTCCTTTTCTGATATGCCTTAGCCTTGTACTGAATATTCATTTTATTAATATGCTTTCTCACCTCTTCATGTAAAGTCTTCAGGTGTTCTACATAATATTTAGCTTTGGCGCTACTCTTTTCTCCTTTGTCCAACTTCCTTAATTTTGAAGCATTTCTAGGACTGCTTCCATATACAATCTGGAATGGTGATTTACCCGTGCTCATATTGAAAGAATTATTGTATGCAAATTTTGCTTGTGGTAAAATCAGATCCCACCCCTTAATTTTATCTCCTATGAAGGATCTCAACAGGTTCCCCAAACTCCTATTCACTACTTTTTTTTCTCATCAGTTTGTGTATCATGCACTAAGATGAACTTCAAATTTGTCTTTAGAATTTTTGATAATGTCCTCCACAAGTACCAAACAACCTTAGTGTCTCGATCTAAAACTATGCTCTTTGGTAGGTAATGTAGTCTCACCACTTCTCTTAAAAACAATTCTACCACATGAACAACATCATTAGTCTTTCTAAAAGGAATGAAATGTGTCATCTTCAAGAAATTTTCTACCACCACAAAAATACAATCATGTCTTCTTTACATCCTCGGTAAACCAAGAATAAATTCCATACTAATGTCCTCCCATGGCATCTCTATCAAAGGTAATGACTGATATAACCCTATATTCTTCTTGATTCCTTTTGTCATTTGACATGATCTACATTTTTCACAAACTTATTAACATCTTGTTTCCATTGTGGCCAATAATAATGTTCACTAACTAGAGTAATGGTTTTATCTCGACCAAAGTGTCCAGCCAATCCTCCACTATGCTTCTCTTTGATTAGGTTCTCCCTCATGGAACTCTTTGGAAATAAAAATTGGATACCTTATAATAAAATGATGTTTTGTATTATAAAACCCAATCATATGGTCTTGTCTAGAGTTATAGGTTTTGTGCAATCTCTCTAGGCCTCACCAAAATCAGGATCCTCGGGATACAAACTTTTGAGTTCCTAGAACCTAAAAAATTTGATCTACATCTCTATCGAAAAAAATTTCCTCCCCCTTAGGTCATCTTCAACCCTATTATAATTTTCATTCTTGTACTTCAAACAAAAGTGTAACTTTGCAAAAAATCAAAACATTTTAAATGTCTTTGATTCAACTTTCCTTGGTTGTACAAATACTGTAAAGCTAGATGATCAATAAATAAATAAAAATCTTTAGGCAATATATAATGTCTCCACTTCCTTAATGCTTGAACTATAGAATAAAACTCTTGATCATAAATATAATAATATCTTTTGGCATCATTCAACTTCTCACTAAAATAAGTAATGGGTGTTTACCTTCCTCACTCAAAATAGCTATAATGACATTTCCACTAGCATCACAGTCTACTTGAAAAACCTTATGAAAATCTAGAAGTACCTAAACAGGTTGTTCTGTAACTTTTATTTTCAACAAATAAAAACTCTTTGTTACTCCTATAGTCCACATAAACTTTTTTCTATCTCCTCTCATTGTTTCAATTAAGGGTCCACAAATACTACTTAATTTTTTGATAATTTTTTGTAAAATCTAGCCAAACCATGAAAATATATTACCTTAGTAGCACTCCTTGGAGTAGGTCATTCAAAGATAGCATTCACTTTATCTTGGTCCATTTTAAGACAATATATTGAGAGAACAAATCCCATATACACTAACTCCTTCACAAAACTGCACTTCTTTAGTTATCAAAAAAAATTATTCCCTTAACTTATCAAAGACCCTACGATTATGCATTATATGCTCTTCCAACGTCTTATTGAAGATAAAAATATCATATAGGTAAACAATAAAAAAATTACTAAAAAATTCTTTCAAGACCTCATTCATGACCTG
The DNA here is from genome assembly GCA_018584345.1 of Thuja plicata. Classification (NCBI taxonomy): domain Eukaryota; kingdom Viridiplantae; phylum Streptophyta; class Pinopsida; order Cupressales; family Cupressaceae; genus Thuja; species Thuja plicata. Next base: position 523,582 of record MU227359.1, read on the forward strand.
CATGAATGTGCTCGATGCACTGGTTAGCCCTAAGGGAATGGCTAACCACTCATACAATCCCTGCTTTGTCTTGAAAGTTTTTTTTCATTCATCTCCTTCTCTAGTCTAGATTTGGTGATATCCACTTTTCAGATCTATCTTTGTGAAGTACTCTAATCCACTCAAACAATCCATAATGTCATCCATCCTTGGCAAGGGAAACCTATACTTGATAGTAATCTTATTGATAGCACAAGAATTTGTACACATCCTCCATTAACAATTTTTATTTGCTGCTAGTATTGTTGGTACAACACATGGACTCAAACTATCTTAAATCAACCCCTTGTACAATAACTCTTGATCTTGTTTATTCAACTCTTCACTCTGTATTGGAGTCATTCGATGGGCTTCCTTATTCAACAAAGTGGATCCAGGAATCAAGTACATTTGATGACTAATATTTATTATTGGTGGAAATCCATCACGTACATTATCAGGTATAATATCTTGAAACTCATCCAACATGTTATGTTTGTCAAATTTACTGCTAAAATGGAGTCCCCCTGTCATCTTTCTGTAAGTTTTTAGGGCCTGGTTCTTAAATCTTACTAGCCTTCCTTAAACCCTTGGTTCATTTCATGTAAAACCCTAAGTCCTTTAAACCTGTTATAAAATTTAATTATTTTTTCATGTCACTTAAGTCGCTTAAGGGTCATGTTTTTAGGTTGTCATCGAGTGGGGCCACACCTTTTAATTTTTCCTAAGGACCTAACGAGTTATATTTATTTCCCTAAGTCTAATATCCCATGACATCATTTCTTTTTACATCTGTCGAGCAAGTTCCTTTTCATCCAACGGTTGGCGCGATCCCTTAATCATGAGATGCGACTACTTTATACTTCAAGGATTAGCACTGTGTTACTACGTGTCTTTCTCAAATAATGATGGGCCATTTTCCTTATTTTTATATTGTGATGATGTGATTTGTCTGATCATTTCAATCCAATGATGGGTGTTATTCCGCAATCGACAAGTGCATGCAAGATAAACCATCATGGGATCAGGACCGAGTTCCACGTAGCAGTTGGCGAGACCAAGTTATGACTACAATTAGGTTATCATGTGGTTAGATCAAGGAAGATCTAACAATCCATGTAAAGCCTTACTAGAAAAGATGAATGATGTTTATTGTTCAAGGCATCACCCTGTGATGCCAAGTGTCCTGCTGAGATCAGAGATGAAGGAAAGTTGATGGGACTATTAGATTTGTTTTCATTGCATGGTGTGTGTAATCCCGTGGATGTAAAGATATATATAGGATGTTATCCATCATGGGTCCATGATGGGAGGACATGTGGAAAGGTATCCAGGCTAAGGGAGGTTAATCTACGATTAAGTGTCATTTGATCAGGTAGTCAACGTTAAGCCTCAAAGGAAAGGTGATCGAAGGATATTGTTCGAGGCATCACGACTGATAGACGTGTGTCCAAATATGATTGTTGACTTTGTAGGCAACTTAAAGGGGAGATCTATGGTCATTTTTTAAATTTGCAAAAGGGTTTGTTTTTAGCCATCGATGGCGATTTACACACCACTTGTAGCTGTTGCAACCGTTTTTCAAATATTTAAATTATTTCTATTAGGGTTTCAAAGTGGTGAACTGTGTCTTATATGACAAAGCAATAAATTTATCAATTTGATCTTCTAGGTTGCATTTATGTGTTTCCAAGATGATATAAAGGATGAAATTTGGTAGCATGAAGTACTCTTTGGTTGCATTTATGTTGTGAAATGATGCTATGGGGTTTCTGATCAGATCTGCAATTAAATTGTAACTTTTAAATGATGTCTTGTCTCCTCTACATTTATGTTGGATTTACATCCAAGTCCTGGTGGTTGGAAGTTAGAATTCATGTGAGGATTGTTCTCCAACATCCCGAGGTTAATTGTGGCTACATATTAGATTGCATAGAATGGAGTGAAGCAAGGGTTTCAAATTGATGGCAGGGTAGTTGAATGAATTAATACCTTTAATGATTTGAATGACCTAATTGTAAACCCTAACCCTAAATGATCTGAAGTTTGTTGTAATCCCTATTTTCTATAAATGGATTCCAAGATCATTTAGAAAGGGCTGAAGAATTGGGAAAGTATAGAAAAGCATTAGGTTTCATGCTTGTTTCTAGTCAGGGATATGGTAAACTTGTTTTTAGATTGTATTAAGATAGAATTGAATGTATTTTGATCTTTTTCATATTATTGAATGGTGTATTTCCTCAATCAATTTAATACATAAACTTGATTAATCATACTTAATATAAGCCTTCTCAGATTTAATTCTCTCCTTGGTGTTATCTTTTGAGTTGAGAGTTTTCTGACTCATTGCATAAAGTTTGTTTATGCATATGTTGTTAGTCCTTATCCTTGATCTAGGATAAAATTAAAATTATTTGGATATAACATAGGCTCATTTGATTTATCTACATAAGAATTTTATAAGTAGTGTATGGTCTGGGTTACTTGTGTTTATGGTTATGAGTCTTTGCCAATATGTTGGTTTCATTTTTCAGTATTTGCATTGATAAATTGCCCAATAGATAAGGCACAAATCAAGAACTAGTATATCTTAAAAATAAAAATCATTACCAAGTTCTTTATATCTAATGGTTGTTGGTTGTATGTCTTGCATGATAATGAAGAGTCAATGAATGTGTGGTTAGAATTTAGTACTTTCTTATCATTATCTGTTGTTTAGAATCCAAAGTTATAAGAAGTTGTAAAGATTTATATGTTATCTGGATTAGGTGTACCCACCTTGGTTTATAGAGCCAGAAGTGTAGAGGTAATTCTTGTCCCTGTAGTTGGTCTAGTTACCTTGAAGAGATTCCCATACTTGGAACTAACCACTCTTAAAATCAACCTCAAGGTATATTAGTATATTTCAAATCATAAATGTTTTTAAACACCAACAAAATGACAACTCTACTGGGGATAGAGATACAAAAATCTTGTTAAACATGAAAATTTTCAAAGAATATTTGTTGTCCTAATATTCATATCATATAACCCATTTGAGTCACCAATGTAATGGTGACTCTGCTAGGGAGATGCAATATATTGTCATAAATGACCAGTAAGTTAATCATTGGTACTCTTGTTTACACCCTTGTGGTTATCCTTTTCCTGGTGAGTTTCCTTATTGCAGTATTCATCTTCATTAGTGTTGTATTTTTCCCAACTTGTTTTGGGTGGTGACTCTGAGAAATCTCTGTAGCAATGCTGAGTAACAAATATTATTTTTTATACACACTTCCTCAATATGAGTGATAGAAATACCAAATCTTGGGTGAGAAGACATCCTGAAGACAAATTAGAAGATGGGTTTCCAACTGCCTCTAAAGCTGATCAACCAAGGAAAGGAAGGAATAACAGAAGTGTCCCTCAAAATGAGAGACAAGAGGAGAATGCTAGAGTAGAAGAGCCAATCCAATGTAGCCATGAAGGAAATGCATCAGAATATGAAGAGGCTAAAAAATTGGGATTAGGTTCATATGAAGATTATCATTCTCCTAGTGAAAGAGAGGAGGAGGGATCTGACACCACTCTCCCAGATTCTGACAGTATAGCTGAACAAATTGCTGAATTGCATAGGAGAATCCAAAAGAAGATTGCCATTAGAAAAGAAAGAGAAAAGAAAGATAAAATAAGATAAGACAAGATTAGATTAGGGTTAAACAAATGAAGAGGCAATTGTTGAACATGGAGGCAATGAACTATGTTGAAGACCCTGAAAGAATTGAAGAGGAGCCTATCATCTGCCAAATTTTTGCCACTCAAGACCCTAAGAACAAGGGAAAAAAGAGGATGATAGGAGTCCAAAAAAATGAAGATATGAGTCCCAAGATACCATTGGATCCAATATATAAGTTGGACACTAATATTGAGAGGGATAGAGTGGAGAAATAAATCATAGCCAGAGAGCTTGAGAAAGCATAATTGGAAGTTGTTTCTTTAGAGATGAAGAAGAAGGTTGATTTTCTCATGAAATCTAATAGGCCTTCCCATGCTAGTGTTGAGGTAGCTGCAATGTCAAATACCAGGTCATCTACTTCTCAAATTGATACTCCATTTCAAAGGAGACCAACCCATGCAAAAAGGTACAAACAAATTTATTTTCTTGGTATTCATGGTTATCCTAATGCATTCCCAAATGAAATTAGAGACAGACTTCCCAAATTTGCTGGAAATAATGTTATTACTTGTGAGGAGCATTTAAAGAATTTTATTGACATGATGGATGACTATGAGATTGTACATGAGGATTTATTAATGCAAATTTTTGTTCAGTCTCTAGTTGAGGATGTTAGGGACTGGTTTAGAGGTTTGCCTTATGATTATGTGGGGTCTATGGATGAACTAAAGTATTTCTTTAAGGAGAAATATGGTGATAATACAAATGGGGGATTCATGTTGAACAAGTTCAATAACATAAAGAAAAATCCAAATGAGGATGTTGTTGAATTCAACATAAGATTTCAAAGGGCCATGCATAAACATTTTCAAGTTATGAGGCTTGATGATAAGTTTTGTCTTGACACCTATCTGAATGCTTTTGATTCTAAAATCGGATACCTTCTTAGAGACAAGAATCCTAGAAACATCAAAGAATCGTATCAAATAGCTATTAACATTGAGACTAATAGAAGAGTTTTAGGAAAGTTGGGTAGAAGAGAGGAAGGGAAGCCTTCTAGGAAAGAATTAGATAGGCCTTATAATGTGAAATCTAAAGAGGAGGTTAGTATGAAACAGATTCCAAGTGCCATAAAGGATTTGAAGCCTGGTGAAAATAGAAATAATAGGGCTCCTAGTAATGATAAGCCATCCTTTAATAATTTTAATAGGCAGACAAGGATACAAAATTACCCATATACCACCAGTGGAAGGATGGGAAACATATTCTACCAAAAAGGAAAGACAAGCCTAATGATAAGACCCTTGATCATCTGCAAAGAAGCTATGTTAATGTATGTGATGATGTTTCATGGTGCATAGCTTGTCAATCCCCACACAGTCCTCACTATTGTGTTATTGCCTTGAATATATCTGCAAATGAAGCACAACAAGAGGGGGAAGAAGAAGATGAATTGTATGATGAAAATGGTTGTGAAATGACTTGTTCACCCTTGAGGGGTGAAGAAAAATATGGTGATGAAACTTAAAACCATGACATGGTTCCATCTGATGAAGAAGAAGAAGAGATTGATGAAATAAGGTGTAATGTTGCAAGGGGTAAGGAACCCATTGTATTAAGAAGGCCTTCAGATGAAGAGATTTCACAAATCACTGTAGACATGGTCGCTCAAGCAAGGAGTAATTATAATTTGAGAAATAGAATAGTTGGTAGTGCTTATGGAAAACCAGATAGTATTTTTATCAAAGAAGACACTAAGAAGACACAAGAAAATGAAAAACTTACTGAGGGTGTCAAAAGAATAAAGGTTAGGAAAGAAGATAAGTTAAATGGTCCAAATGTTGTCTACAAGGTAAAAACAAAGATTCTAAGATAAATATTTCTCCTTTTCAAAAGGATAATAAAAGAATTGAGCCAAACTTGGCTACTCAAGTTAAAGATGGAAATATTGTTACTATGAAACAAGACATCTCTGATATAAAGTACACTCTTGTTGATATGGGACAATTGTTATCACAGATATTTTTCAAGGTTCCACTATTGGAAATGGTGAGTATTGAGGAACATTAAGAGAATACTTTGACATGGGTGAATAGCATTTCTTCCACAAGGATTCATAAGCCAGACAAGAATGATAAAATGGGAAATATAAAAGATAAATCTGATAGTAAGGGGAAAGAATCAGAGGAAATCATTTCAAAAATCCCTCAAATTTATTTGAATACAAATCATGTAAATGCCCCCTTGGGAGCTATGGATCCATTTTTCTTAACTCTAGTTATCAATGGTAAGATTCTAAAAAATTACATGATAAATTTAGGAGCGTCTAATATTGTCATGCCTGAAGAAATAATCAAGTCAATAAGATTGCAGGTTGATACTCCTCATAGAAGATGTTAGGAAATGGACTCTAGAGAGGCACCTATCATAGGTATTATTAAAGCTCTTCCTTATAGACTAGTTGCATATCTAGAAAAGGTGCTAACAATGAGTGTCCTAGTGGTTGATATTCCTCCCCAATATGCAATGCTATTATCAAGAAAGTGGAGTGCTTCAATGGGAGGAAGTATTCAATGAGACTTATCTTTTGCAAATTTTAACATTGCTGATAAAAATGTTAAGGTATCCAGGAAAATTAGAACTCCTCACATGATTGAGGAAAGTGGGGATAATAATATGAATTGTTTCTTGGACACTGGTATTGGATCTTTCCAAGTGAAAGATAGGAAGGTTGAAGGGCAATTCCAGCATGTTCTTTTATCTAAGGAAAAGGATAATCTTGCAGACCAACATGACCTATGGACTATGTATTTTGATGGTGTAATATCAAAAGAAGGAGCTGGTCCATGAGTTTTTTTGATAGCTCCTAGTGGTAAGACCTTCGAATTCTCATTTACTTTTTTGTTTACATGTACCAATAACATTGCAGAGTATGAGGCTTTGTTAATAAGATTAAGGTTAGACTCAAGACATAAGATAATAAATCTCAGAGTAATTGGAGACTTTGAATTAGTAATTTCTCAAATTAGATCCAAGTATGCTTTAAAGAAGCAGAGGCTAAAGAAATATAGAAATTTTGTTTGGGATGAAGTGGAAAATTATGATGCATTTGGCATTAACTGGATGGATAGAAGTTAGAAGAAAATGGAAGAATTTTTGGCCAATATTGCTTTGAGGCCAAAAGATATTACATCTGCAGGGATCTCCAAAATAGAGGTTCAATCTAGACCTTCCATACCAAACAATGTTGAAAATTGGCAAGTTTTTGAACATGGCTTGGATATTCTGAGATTTTTATATTGTGAATCAAATTTTGGAAATAAAGAGATGGAGTTTAGTGGATATGTGGAAACCTTGGATGGTAAATATACTATCTTTGGTAAGGAGGTTATTTAGCTGAAATCAAATAAGGTTCCAAAGGGATTGGTTGTTCTTTAGAAAGATTTTGATAATAAGGACAAGCCCTTTTCTACAAAGATTGTGAACAAGCCAGAGGATTTGGAAGAAGTGAATTTAGGAACAACTAAACCTCCTAAAAAGATATGCATTGGTAAAGGGTTGTCTCCTAAGATTAGAGAGTTGTTAGTTGATCTTCTCAGGAAATATAAGCATGTTTTTGCATGGTCTTATGATGACTTAAAAGCATACAAAGAAGATCTCTTCCAACATGGGATTCCTTTAAAAGAAGGCACAAAGCCTTTCAGACAGAAGTTGAGACCTGTTAATCCTACCCTGGAACCCAAGATGCAAAAATAATTGAAAAAGATGAGGGATGCTGGAATTATAAAACCTATCAAACATTAAACATGGGTTTCGAACTTGGTACTAGAGACAAATCAAAATGGTGACATCAGAATCTGTGTAGACTTCAGAAATTTGAATATCAACTCATTAAAGGATAACTATGGTTTGCCCAATATAGAAGTGATTCTATCAAGAGTCACTAGATCTAAATTGGTGTTAATGTTGGATATATTTTTAGGATATAATCAGGTCATGGTCAAGGAATCAGAACAATTCAAGACTGCATTCACCACACCTTGGGGAACTTATGTATATGTCAAAATGCCTTTTGGCTTGATAAATGTTGGGGAAACCTTTCAGAGAGCCATGGATGTGGCATTCACAGATTTCATAAATGATTTTTTATTAGTCTATCAAGATGATCTTACATCTTACTCAACAAAGGGGGATCAACATTGTGGTCATCTTGAGAGAAATTTTGTTAGAGCATTGGAATATGGGGTTTCTTTTAACCCAAAGAAATGTGTTTTAGGGGTCACAAAGGCAAAGCTTTTAGGGAATATTATATCTAAATATGGAGTTAGGATTGACCCTGAAAGGGTAGATGTCATTGATAGAATTCCTTAGCCCAATAATGTCAAGGGAATTCAATCTTTCTTTGGACATGTAAATTTCTTGAGAAGATTTGTTACAAACTTTGAAGAAACCAGTATTCCAATTTAAAGAATGATGAAGAAAGGATCCAAGGTAGAGTGGAATCAAGAGGCATCTAAGGATTTTTCAGATATTAAGAAGGCTATCAAAGATGCCCTTATGTTGAGGACGCCTGATTATAGTAAGCCTTTGCAGATCTTCTCGTTTGCTTCATACAATATTGTTGCTACAATATTGTTACAAAATAATTCAAAGGGCTTTGAACAACCCATTTCCTTCTTCAGTAAGTATTTACAAGAAATAGAACTAAATTATGATATCATGGAAAAACAAGCTTATGTTTTGGTTAAATTTATCAAAGCTTTTAGATATTATTTGGTAGGAGCAACTATAATTTCTTATGTGCCTAGTGTTGTTGTGAAGGACATTCTGGTCCAATAGGAAGTTTTAGGAAGGAGGTGTAGATGGATAAATAGAATCCAAGAATTCAATATTGATATTCATATCAAAAAGTTGTTCAGAGGCCTGGGACTTGCAAAAATTATGGCTCAGAGCAATTTAGATGCTAATCATATAGACATGCTAGAAGAAGAGCGAAGGCCTTATATCTGTGATATGGATTGTTGTGATGGTATAGGGATATTATTGGATACCTATAGAAAATCATACTACCTCTTGAAATAGATGAAAATAGGAGGATAACTGTTAAGTTGCATGTTGTTAAGTATGTAATAATTCAGGGTCAACTGTGGAGGAGGAGAAATGAAGGAGTATTGCTCAAATGTGTATACTGTGACAGATCCAAGAACTTTTTGGAAACAATATATAATGGTGCATGTGGGGGCCATTACATGGCTAATACTACTGCCCATAGAATTATAAGATCTAGTTTCTGGTAGCCTACTATCTTCAAGGATGCCCATAATTATGTTAAAAGATGTGATGCTTACCAAAGATTTGCAGGTAAGCGTAAGTTTGGTGGGAGTTTTCCTTTGAAGCCTATTGCAGTTGAGGAACCTTTTCAGAAGTGGGGAATGGATTTCATTTGTGAGATCCATAGATATTCTACTGGGGGTCATTCATGGATCCTAGTGGCAACTGATTATTTTACCAAGTGGGTTGAAGTAATTCCCACCAAAAGAGCCACTAGTAAAGTTGTGATTGATTTCATGTTACAAAATATCCTCACTAGGTTTGGTTGTGTAGAGACTATTATGGTAGACAATGCAATGTGTTTTAGTTTGAGGAATTCATTATTTTCCGCCAACAGTATGGGATCTATGTTTCTTACTCTTCCCCATATCACCCACAGGGGAATGGTCAAGCTGAATCCAGTAATAAAAGTCTCATCAAAATTATGAAGAGAGTATTGGATAAGAACAAGAAGACCAGAATTCAAAGTTACAACAAGCACTGTGGGTTGATAGAGTGATAGTGAAAAAGGCCATTGGTTGTGCACCTTTTGATTTGGTATATAGTATTCATGCTAGGTTGCCTCAAAACAACTTGTTGCATACGTACAAATTTGTCCAAGAATATGATGAGGAATTATATGATGACATGAGGATCATAATGGATGATTTGATACAATGGGATGAATCAAGAAGGGAAGCACATGACAAAAATATTAAGTTACGATTGCAATGTAAGGATTTGTATGACAGAAGAACCATTGTGAGAAGTTTTAAAAGTGATGACTTGGTCTTGATGTGGAATGTTAGGCTAGAGGACAAAGGTAAACATGGTAAGTTTGATCCTATCTGGCTAGGACCATACATTGTTAATAGTAAATGGAGTTTTGATTCTTACATTTTAAAGGATTTAACTGAAAATATTCTAGAATTGTCAGCTCGTGGACAATTCCTGAAGTTCTACTTCTCTTGAAGTTCTCAAATCCATGAACAGTCAGTTGTAAATAAGTTTTGGTTTCCCTTTATGTTGTTTTTGTTTGTTTTTGGTTAGACTCCTTCTTGTTAGTGGTTTTCTTGTCCCTGAGATTTTGGAGTCTTTCTATACCTACAAGAGACATACATCCCCAGTCAGAGCCACTATTAGGCTTGTCAATTTTCTCCTAAAATAGAGTCCCTCTACCATCTTTCTATTAGTTTTTAGAGCCTGGTTCTTAAATCTTACTAGCCTTCCTTAAACCCTTTGTTCATTTCATGTAAAACCCTAAGTCCTTTAAACATGTCACTTAAGTCACTTAAGGATCATGTGTTTAGGTTTTCATCGAGCGGGGCTGCAACTTTTATTTTTTCTTAAGGACCTAATGGGTTATATTTATTTTCCTAATTCTAATGCCTCGTGACAATATTTCTTTTTACATATGCTGAGAAAGTCCCTTTTCATTCGACGGTTGACATGATCCCTTAATCATGAGATGCAACTAATTTATGCTTCAAGGCTTAGTGTTGTGTTGTTGTGTGTCTTTCTTAGATGATGGCAAGACCTTTTCCTTATTTTTTTGTGGAGATGATGTGATCCATCAGATCATTTAAATCTAGAAAAGGGCGTTATTTTGCAATTGACAAGTGCACGATAGTTAAACCATCACGAGAGAACAACCAAGTACAACATAGTAGTAGGTGGGACAAGATTATGACTACAACTAGGTTATCATGTAGTCAGGTCAAGGAAGATCTAACGATACACATAAAGTTTGACAGGAAAAGATGACTGATGTTTATTGTTCAAGGCATCATGTTGTGATGCCAAGTGTCTTGCTGAGATCAGAGATGAAGGAAAGTTGATGGGACCATTAGATTTATTTTCACCACATGATGTGTGTATTCTTGTGGATGTAAAGATGTAGGATGTTACCCATCACGGGTTCGCAATGGGTGAACATGTGGAAAGGTAGCTGGGATAAGGGAGATTATTCTATGGTTTGATCAGACGGATGATGTTAAGCCTCAAACAGAAGGTGATCAAAGGATATTATTCGAGGCATCATGACTGATGGACGCATGTCCAAACCTAATTGTTGGCTTGCGGGTAACTTAAAGGGGAGATCTACGATCATGTTTTAAATTTTCAAAAGGGTTTGTTTTTAGTCGTCGATGGAGATTTTATCGCCACCTGTAGCCATTGCAACCATTTTTCAAATATTTAAATTGTTTCTATCAAGCTTTCAAGTCGTGAACTATGTCTTATACAAGAGATCAATATATTTATCAATCCAATCTTTTGGGTCATATTTATGTTTTTTTAGGATGATATAAAGGATGAGATCTGATAGTGTGAAGTACTCTTTGGTTGCATTTATGTTGTGAAATGATGTTGTGGGGTTTTTGATCAAATCTGCAAGTAAATTGTAACTTTTAAATGATACCTTGTCTCCTCCGCATTTATGTTGGATTTACTTCCAAGTCTTGGTGATTGAAGTTATACTTCATGTGAGGAGTGCTCTCCAACATCCCAAGGTTAATGGTGGCTACATATCAGATTGTACAGAATGGAGTGAAGAAAGGGTTTCAACTTGATGGAAAGGTAGTTGAATGAATTAATCCCATTAATGCTTTGAATGACTTAATTGTAAACCCTAACCCTAAATGATCTAAAGCTTGTTGCAATCCATGTTTTCTATAAAGGGATTCCAAGATCATTTAGAAAGGGTTGGAGAATTGGTAAAGTATAGAAAAGAATTAGGTTTCATGTTTGTTTCCAGTCATGGATATGGTAAACTTGTTTTTAGACTGTATTAAGACAGAATTGAAAGTCTTTTGATATTTTGCATATTGTTGAATGGTGTATTTCCTCAATCAAATTGATACAGAAACTTGATTCATCATACTTAACATAAGCCTTCTCATATTTAAGTCTCTCCTTGGTGTTATCTTTTGAGTGTGAGTTTTTTGACTCATTGCATAAAGTTTGTTTATGCATATGTTGTTAGTCCTTAGCCTTGATCTAGGATCAAATTAAAATGCTTTGGATATAACATAGGCTCATTTGGTTTATCTACATAAGGATTTTATAAGTAGTGTATGGTCTGGGTTACTTGTGTTTATGGTTATGAGTATTTTCCAATAGGTTGGTTTCAGTTTTTAGTATTTGTATTGAGGTATTGCCCAATGGATAAGGCACTGATCAAGAAATAGTATATTCATTTGAGATACATGTCTGATTGGGTTTGGCTATATTCTTCCCATCTTAAAAATCAAAATCATTACCAAGTTCTTTATATCTAATGGTTGTTGGTTGTATGTCATGCATGATAATGAAGATTCAATGAATGTGTGGTTAGCATTTAGTACTTTCTTATCATTATTTGTTGTTTAGAATCCAGAGTTATAAGAAGTTGTAAAGAGTTATATGTTATCTGGATTAGGTGTACCCACCTTGGTTTGCAGAGCCAAAAGTGTACAGGGCAGTCTTCTCCCTATAGTTGGTCCAGTTACCTTGAAGAGCTTCCCATACTTGGAGCTAACCACTCTTAAAATCAACCTCAAGGTATATTGGTAGCTTTCAAAGCATAAACATTTTCAAACACTAACACAACAAATCAACAACTTATAAAGGTACATCTTCTACTTCCTCTTTATAAAATTTTGGAATTAAATAAAAACACATATGCTCATGCTTCATGCCTTCTAGAAACTTCCTTCCATATAAACATATTCTTGCATTACTAATACCTTTTCCTCTATTTACTTCAATGGATTCAACTCATGACAAACTCCATTCTTTTTCAAAGAATAGGTATTTGCATACCCATCATGTATTGAATGATGATAAAATTTCCATGGTCTCCCTAACAAAAAATGACAAACATCCATAGGCATAATATCACACAATACCTCATCATGATAGTTTCCAATTTTGAACTTTACCAAACATTGTTCATTGACCAAAGCCTTGTGATCCTTCTGCAGCCAAGCAATCTGATATGGATTCAGTACTAGTTTCAATTTATTAACCATTTCCTCTTAAGAAATATTATCAGTACTACAAACATATATAATGACATTGCATACTTTACCATTACACTTAGATCTTGTGTGAAACAAAATTTTCATTTACGCAGGTTCCTTCTCATCATTAACAAGGATCTTTTAGTAACAAGGACCTATCCTCTTTTAACATCTTCAGAATGTGAAGACTCAACATACTCGTGCATTATCATCTGTTCTTCTATTTGTCCTCCCTTGATGTTGGGGATACTCATAATCTTTATGTCCTTCAGACTGGAAACATGTTCCACAGAAACAACCTCTTCTCAGTCCTCATCCTTGTCCTCTTCCTCTTTGATCTCCATTATTTTAATCATGAGGATGATAGGAATTATTTCCCCTTTGATTCTGAATGCTACTAGATTCATCATTCTTCTTTTGATCTTCATTTTGACCTCCATAAGACCGTCCACTAGGATTTCCACCATGACTTCTTCCATTTTTCTTTCTCTAAAAATTCTTGTTCAGTGTTTCTTCTACCTTCTGTATGCACCCTAAAATGGTCGCCTAGACTATGGGCCCCATTTATCATTTTATCAAATTCCTGAATCAATGTTTTGCAACATTTTCAATTCAAATCAATTTCCTTGATCAAATCGTAATTAATTCAATTATTTCAATATTTCCTAAGGTTTCATCATTTTTATTTAATTAAAAGATTTAATCTCCCTTTTAATTAAATAAATAAAAATCCCCACTTAAAGCTCTTCTTTTGATGAAATAGGAAATAAATTAAATAAAAATCCCTTTTTCTTCACATCTTTCTAAGTGGTGGGCTTTTTGCTTTTAATAAGCACATGGATCAATCAAGATTTAATCTCCACCATTGCTCATTTCTTTTTGCCTCTTAATCTCAACCGTTCACTTTCCTATAAAAGGAAATCTCTCCTTCTCATTCTCATATAGAATTTTTAGGTATTTTTATGTTGCAGGTTTGATGAGCAATTTTGGAGGAGATTTTGAGCACTTGAGCTTGGAAATTGAAACTTCTCTCTTCTTGTCTTCTTCTTCTTCTTCTTGCATCCATGACTATTCATGTAGATTAGATTCATATTTCTTTTCATAGAATAATCATTCATTGTTATCATTTAGATCAATTTCCTCTTATGCATTGCAATCATATAGAATAGTTTTCATTTTCATGCATTGAATCTCGCATTTCATGGTGTACTTAAATGGGCACAACTAGGTCAATCTAAGGGCCTCTATTAAAAACCTTTTCACTCCATGACTAGAGAGGTATGAGTCGATATTTGAGGCCTCATTCTTGAGCAACCTTGAATGGAATGACTTATAGAAGTGTGACACATTTTTAGCACATTTTAATCCTTGATTCAACTTTATCAATCCTATCATTTATTTCGCTTGGGGAAACCTTGCTTGAGATTCTTATCTCGGACATGTCCATTACTTATTTACAATGGTGTTGACCTTGTCTTTTTTGCAATCAGCTTATCTTTGTTCTGATGTCAATTACTTATTTACAACGGTGTTGATGTTTGTGTTTTTTTGTGATCCCAAATCGAACTCACACTTCAACTGCATTCTTTGACTACATGTTTTCCCAAAATGATCACACATTAGTCAAAGAGGGGCAAATATATGCACCCTAAAATGGTCGCCTAGACTATGGGCCCCATTTATCATTTTATCATTTTATCAAATTCCTGAATCAAGGCTTTGCAACATTTTCAATTCAAATCAATTTCCTTGATCAAATCATAATTAATTCAATTATTTAAATATTTTCTAAGGTTTGATCATTTTTATTTAATTAAAAAATTTAATCTCCCTTTTAATTAAATAAATAAAAATCCCCACTTAAAGTTCTTCTTTTGATGAAAAAGGAAATAAATTAAATAAAAATCCCTTTTTCTTCACATCTTTCTAAGTGGTGGGATTTTTCCTTTTAATGAGCACATGGATCAATCAAGATTTAATCTCCACCATTGCTCATTTATTTTTGCCTCTTAATCTCAACCGTTCACTTTCCTATAAAAGGAAACCTCTCCTTCTCATTCTCATATAGAATTTTTAGGTATTGTTATGTTGCACGTTTGGAGAGCAATTTTAGAGGAGATTTTGAGCACTTGAGCTTGGATATTGCAACTTCTATCTTCTTGTCTTCTTCTTCTTCTTCTTGCATCCATGGCTATTCATGTAGATTAGATTCATATTTCCTTTCATAGAATAATCATGCATTGTTATCATTTAGATTAATTTCCTCTTATGCATTGCAATCATATAGAATAGTTGTCATTTTCATGCATTGAATCTCTCATTTCATGGTGTACTTGCATGGGCACAACTAGGTCAATCTGAGGGCCTCCATTACAAACCTTTGCACTCCATGACTAGAGAGCTATGAGTTGATATTTGAGGTCTTATTCTTGAGCAACCTTGAATGGAATGACTCATAGAAGTGTGACACATTTTTAGCACACATTTGATGCCCACCATGGGGCATGATCTTCCTAATTTTCCTTCATTTTATTTAGATTTTCTAATCTTTACATGGTTATTTTATTAAATTTTTTCAAGCCTAACCCTTGTGCAGGATGAGTTGAAGACAAAACCTAGGGGTTTTTTGAAAGATTTGATCATATCTCCCAAACGGCTTGGAGTTTTAGTCTGAATTTTTTTTTTTAGGTTGGCATTGGGTCAAAGGTGTCTCACTTTGAAAATAAGATTTTTCAGATCATTTTACTGTGATTTATAATTTTTTTATGATTTTTCATGAAAATTCATTTCTGGTCACAAATCAGTGAAGTTTTTGGAAAAATTTACATTTCTGGAAAGCTTTTATTTTGATGACAAATAATGGCTTAAAAATCCAATCTTTAAAAACTGATCTATTTTGATAAATAGGGTCTCTAGGGCACAAATTAGAAAATATTTCTAAAAAATTTACATTTTTGGAAAGCTCTCTGTTTTTTAATAGGGGTCTCTTTTCTGCATTTAGGGTTTGGGATCCAAATTCATGTCATATAGGTCCAATCTTGTTGACTAGGTCAAAAATCAAAATTAAAAAAAGGCATTTAATGATTAGCTTCCACTTATTTTTCACATGGTTCAATGCATGATGTGATTTGTCATTTGGATTATTTGTTGATTATCATTTCTCCTAATAATTGGTTTTCAGATCTAACCCTAGGGTTTGTATAAGTTGAATATACATTGCATATCTTGTTTGCTTGTCTTGCTTGTTGGAGAGTTCATGGCTTGCTTTCGCGAAAAATCTCAACAAAAGAAACAATAAGGTAAAATCTACTAAGTGTGTTGCTTTAGACTTGAGGTATTTTGTTTCATCTCTATAACATTTGGATTTTGGAAATAAAAATGAACCTCTCATGTGTTTAGCTTGAGTGTTTCTTGCTTTCATAGATCACATTTCCAATTGGTGCTCTAAAAATG
>MU227359.1:588646-600150 GCA_018584345.1 Thuja plicata
AGATGTGATGCACTTTTTAGAATGCAACTACATAAGTCTTTGATCTGATGATAAATGCAATCTTCAATTGCTGATAACAGATCCTATAAAGCTTCATACATATTAGTAATCATCCTTCCATGATTGAGTAATACCTTTATCTGCTTATCGATAGCCTCTGTGTGTTCTTGAAAATTGATGTACTATGTTTCTGATCTTTGCATGAATTCTACCTTCTGCTCTTTAGATGCTCTTCGTAGCTATCAATAATAAGAATTCATGTACTCACAATAGAGTATGAACAACTATTCATTCTATTTTAGGTTCAATTCTTGATTCATGCATCGCAAGTTAACTCTAGATCCAAGGTATACAACTTGACCTTGATCTTTAGTTAGATATGCTTTAGATCCGTTAGGATGCTTTAAAGCATTTACATAAAGCTTACATGACCATCAAATTATGATTTAAAACCAAATAAAACTCTATAAATAGAATTACATTGCTTTATCCGTCGTGTAAAACTCAGATCCACAATTTGTGGGTTCTTTATCTGTCTGTTGGTTCTGATGGTCAGTTTTCTTGGTCGTCGGTGTTCCTTTCTTGAACTTGTCGTCGGGTATGCCTTTTCTATTTCTGTCAGGTTTGTTCTGAAAACTGTGTCACCGGTAATGCTTGTGGTCACCGGTGATGCTTGTGGTCGCCAGTGATGCTTGTCACTTTTATACTTAGCATTTTTCTCAAAATCTTTGTTCTGTCGGGTATGCGTGCATTTCACCGGTACTGCCTGTGGTTCGCCAGTAATGCTTGTTGTCTGCTAGTAATGCTTTCTGTCTATGTTTTTCAGTGAGTATACTAATGGCAAAATAATGTCATCAACAACATGTCAGATTCCATCTTGGAATTAGTGTTAAAAAGAAGATTTTAGGTTTATTCTTGTTGATTTCTTGTCCCGACGCCTTTGTGAAAGAGTCCAGAATTCTTGCATAGGCCCTTTCTTCTGTTCTATTACTCGAACCAAATAGCATTGTGTCATCTACAAATTGTTGGTGAGAAACTGGTTCCAGATTGTTCGTTATAACTATGCCCTCCAAAGATCCCATCTCTCTTTCCTTTGAGATAGAGCGCCCCAGGGCTTCGACCATGATGATGAATAAGAAGGGGGAAATAGGATCACCTTGCCTCAAATCTCTGGAGATGCTAAAGAAACCTTCATGGGACCCATTAACTAGGATTGAGATCATGGGGGTGGATATGCATGCAAAAATCAGGTTGATCTAGCTTTTGGCAAATCCAAAGGATTCTAAACACTTGCAGAGCAATCTCCAGTCCACCTTATCATAAGCCTTTTGAATATCTAGCTTGATAAGCATACTTGTTTTTTTACTCATTTGGATAGAATGGATGGCTTTGTTCGCTATGATAACTCCATCGAAGATTGATCTTCCCAGAATGAAACCAGTTTGTTCCTCACTAATGATCAGAGGGATAAGTTTTTGAAGTCTCAGAGTCATGTTTTTAGTTAGTAATTTATATAGTGTATTGTAGAGTTCTATAGGTCTAAAGTCGTTTAGGCTCTCCAGTTTCTCTTTTTTTGGGATGAGAGCAATGAAGGTGTTATTAACTTCTTTTAGAATCTAGCCAAAATTTCTAACTCCTTCAAGGGCATCCGTAGTCTCATTACCAATGAAGTCCCATCATTTCTGAAAGAAAATGGTAGAGAATCCATCAGGGCCCGGAGATTTGTCAGGGTTCATTTGCATGAGTGTTGCTTTGATTTCATCATTCAAGAACTTCTCTGACAATAATTTGTTATGTTTTTTTATTATAATTTTAGGAATATTTTTTAGTAAATCATTCTATTTGTTTATATTTGAGCTATCAAAGTTATTGAGGATATTGTAAAAGTATTGGACTATTTCATCTGCTATCTTTTTAGGATCCTTGATCTTCTGTCCTGATGCATCCTTGATACTTGATATTCTGTTGGTAGTTATTCTCTGTTTGGTACTATTGTGAAAATTTTTAGTATTCCTATACCAGCTTCTAGCCAAATTTCCCTAGGTTTCTGTCTCCAAAAGATTTCTTCTTTGGCCAGAATACCCTCATATTCTGAGAGGACATTCTTTTATTTCAAGTAGAGATCCTCATCCATTCCTTCTTGAATAACCTGAGAGTTGACAATCTTTAGTTCTTCTTTAAGTCTCAGTTTAGATTCAAAGATGTTTTCGAATTGCTTAGAGTTCCATTCCAACAGTTTCCGTATGATGATTTTCAGCTTATTTACTACAATGTACATTTTTTATCCTTTCAATTTAGTTTCATTCCACCATTGTTTTATCAGATTCAAAAGGTTAGGATCCCAGAACCATGCTTGTTCGAATCTGAAGGGGTAATGTTTTGGTTTGGTTTCCATAAGGATGCTTAGCTGCACCGAAAAGTGATCAGAGCCAGAGATAGGAAGGATTTTGGCTGAAAAGGTATGGTTGGACTTAATAAGGCTTCCTCTGAGAAAGAATCAATCTAATTTTTCTGCTATGTTGCAGAAATCTTGTCTCCTATTATTCCAGGTGAAGGAATTCTCATTAGTGGGGATTTCAAGGAGAGATAACCTTTCCTTCCATCTAATGAAATCATTTACTGTCATCGGGAGAATGCAACTGCCTCCTCTTTTTCAGTTATTTTGGTGATCACATTGAAATCACCTCCAATAAAACATAGTTCATTTAGGTCATGGTTAAGGAAAGTCTCTATTTCATTCCAGACTATAATTTTATCTTTATTTTGAATTGGTCTGTACACATTAACGATGTTGAAAGTTAGACTATTTCTGAAACTTTTGACTCTTGCACACATCCATGATCTCCTGCTCTCGATGATGCTAATTGAGAGGCCTTGCGGAACCCAGATGGTTTCCAAGCCCCCAGAATCCCCAATGGTAGGGGAGGCTTCAATATTTTTGAATCCTAGTAGCTTTTTAAAATTTAATATTTCTGTCTTATCCATTTTAGTTTCTTGAATTAAGATTATGTCTGATTTTGAATTATTTATGCAGCGTTTGATAATCCGTTGCCTGTTAGGGGCGTTCATACCCCTAACATTCTAGGTAAGGATATTCATGGCTTTGTGGGAAGGCACTTCCCCTTCCCAACATTTAGAAGCATTGTTATCTTGATCTGTCCTATTGCTTGACCAACCAGATTCCTAAGTTCAGAGTTTGGTTTTCTACCCCTCTTTTTCAGGATCTTTGCACAATTCAAGGAGCTACGACTGTCTTTATTTACAATAATGCCCAGGGATTCGGGATTAGCTAATTCCTGATTTTCCATATTAAATAGCCAATCTTCAAGTCATATTTCTTCTTCCTCATGGTCAATTCTCTTAATTTCTTGAATGAGGAGTTTCCTCTGCAGAGCCAATTCCTATTTATCGGAAATCTCATCTAAGAAGTGATCCAATAGTTCATCGGTTAGGGATTCCCCAATATAGTCAGCAATGATCCTAACTTCTTCCCAAATTCTATCTTTATCTATGTTCTCATTGTTTTTGGAAAGGCCCACCAGGGGTGACCGAGGCAAGGAGACCCTATCCCCTGTGATTGTAGAGATAGAGCATACTGATTGAGGGCTCAACGCAGTCTCAGAGGGTATCTTGCCTAGTAGAGTTGTTGTAATGGTTGGGAAAGGCCCACCGGGGGTGACCCAGGCAAGGAGACCTTATCCCTTGCGGTCGTAGAGATAGAGCACACCGATTGGGGGCTCAATGCAGTCTCAGAGGGTATCTTGCCTAGGAGAGTTGTTGTAATGGGGGGCTGGGTTATTATTTATGGATTTGGGGGATTTATGATAATCTTGCCTAGGAGAGTTGTTGTAATTGGGGCTGGGTTATTATTTATGGATTTGGGGGATTTATGATAATGGAAGAAGGTTTCACTATCAGGGTTAATTGGGAAGCATCTATAGATACGGGTGATACATCACAGGGAGAAATGGGCTCCAGGTGCTCACATAGGGGTTCTGATGGGCAGAAAGGAGTCTCACAAGGGTTATGATTAGGGAGATTAGTTATAGAAGTATTTTTTGTGAGGGGTTATGATGAGAGGAATTGGTTTGCTTTGGTTGTTCAGATGGGGAAAGAAGGAAGCCACCATTTACCTCAGAGAAAGTAACATTAAGCTTATAGGGTATGGTCGGATCAGTAAAACCCAAAGCATCTCCAGACAAATTTGCAAGTGAGAGCGAATCAACACAATTTTCCACATCAGGTTCCCCTGTATCTAGGTTATCATAATAAACAATTGGATAGATTCTATGGATTGAGGATTTGCCTCGAATGTCTAAGGGTTTGAGAAATTTTGTTGCCAGATTCATCCTAACAATAATAGATTTTTTAGAATGCATAACTTTTGAATCGACAAACCCTACAAATTTTCTGTATAAGTTACCAAGTTTTCTAAGGATTTCATCATTTAGGAATTCCATCGGCAAATTTTTAAGCAAAATGATTCTTTCAACTAGAAAATCAATTAAACTAAGTGGATTAAAAAAAGGAACCCAATCAACCACTATAAATTTTATGTTTCTAAAACTAGGGCAACCTTCCCTAAGCAGTTTCTCTTTAGTTTCTTTGTTTCTACATATCATAAAGATGAAGTTCTCTGGGAGAAGAACAATACTTAACTTGTTAACCAGTTGTCGTTCAAGCCACGACACAATAATTTCAGCTAGGGAACGCATTCCATTCCATCTGCAAATTATCCCAAGAGAAGCACAGATCTCTTACATTTTTTCCATTAAACCATCAGTGATTTTTAATGACAAAACCTCCACATCCGGACACTTATTGGAATGGAGTACATCTCATTGATGAGGGAGAGTATAGAGAGCTTCCTTGGGTGGTGAAGTGGGAGGGGAGCATTGCAGAGATAGGGAAGCCCTATTAGACAGAGATGGGGTAATAATGAGGTTTCTGCAGTGTGGTGGGAAGTAAGGAGTTTGAGGAGAGGGCAACATCTCTATGGGTTTAAGGGTTTGATTATGATGAGAGGGGTTATAGGGATGAGGCACCCATGAGGGTTTTAGTAGACATTTGTTATCATTGTTATGCTTATGAGGAGGAATTATATATTGGAATTCAGGTTACATTCAGTGTCCAGAGGACGCAAGATTATGAAGCTATTCTTAATGGGTAAGGAGAAAGAGTTTATCTGAGGGTGAAGGGATAAAAAATAAGATTTGTTATGCTGACGAGCCCTACTGGCATTTTGAAGATGCGCAGGGATCCATTGATCCTTCTAATCCAGAGTGAACCTCTTCCATGGGAAAACCCGAGGAGGAGCCCTAGGGGAAGAGGTCGTCAGATCATTTGAAAAGCCCTGAGAGGAAAGTGAAAGACCAGAGCCATTGAAACGATTTCAAGCAGCAGAGAAAAAGTGTTTTCCTTGAGCATATTTTGTCTTCGAGAAGACCCAGATCTGGGAATCCAGAGACTCAGGTGAAAAAATGTGATAATTCGAATGTGAGAGCAGAGCCATTGAATCCATGATTTCATTTTCTTATCTTTAATAATTCATATTAGAAAGTATGGTTTTTATTAAGTAAATTAAGATAATTTTTTATGAAGTACATGTATTAATAAATAGGATTTGATTTTTATTAAAAAAATTATAAAAGAAATATATCTTCATACTAAAAAAATTCTTTTAGAGAAAAATATAATTTAAAAAGGAAACTTCAATTTTCAAGGTTTTATAATAGAAACACATCTTAACATTAAACCCAAAATGACCATTTTAGAAAGAAAATATAATAAAGAATTTTTTTTTAGATTTTTAAGGATTTAAAATAGAAACATGTCTCTTTTGATAATTAATAAAAAGTCTATAAGGTTTTACTTTTTCAATTTTTTTGTTTAAATAAATTGACCAAGCAATTGTTGGTGGATTAAGATACAACAACAACAACAACAACAACAACAACAACAACAACAACAATAATTATTTTATTTTAATCATCAAAATCTCATTAGTTTTATGTTGGAAAATTAGCCTTATGTTAGAAAAATTAAAATAGCAAAATCTAGAAATATTCAATATCCATAATATAATGTCTTTTATATTTCTACTTGTGTCTGAATATAAGTCCAAGAAGGACCAAAATCACTCTAGATGGATTAAAAACCTTTATAATTAACTTACACAAATTAAGCCTTAACCCAAAATTTAGCCCCAACACTAATTAAAACTTACTCCAAACTTGAACCCTAATCTAAAAAAATTGAACCCAAACCCTAATTAAATTCTAGCCCAAACCCTAATCCTAATTCAACTCCAATCCTAATTTAATCATAATCATAATCTAATTAAATTCTAACCCTAATTGATCATTGAGTTAGAACCTAACAATAATTGAGTCATTACCATTATCAATTCCTAAGAAAAATTCAATCACTAGTCTAACTATAACCTTGACCATACCCCTTAATATAACCCTAATTTAATCTTAACCCTAATTGAACCTTTATGTT
Organism: Thuja plicata; assembly: GCA_018584345.1. Classification (NCBI taxonomy): domain Eukaryota; kingdom Viridiplantae; phylum Streptophyta; class Pinopsida; order Cupressales; family Cupressaceae; genus Thuja; species Thuja plicata. The sequence goes on from MU227359.1 coordinate 595,151, forward strand.
GATGCAACCCATAAGTCAACCCTAACCCCAATTAACTTCTAATCTCAATACACCCTAGCCTTTAACCCATGCTTTATTATACCGTAACGCAAAGCTTTATCCTTAAAACGTAATCCTTTTTAACTCATAACACAAACTCTACCCTAATTGAGTCATAATTGAATTGTGATACTAATCCTAATCTTAATTGAACCCTAACCCTAACAAAAATTCTATTTGAACCCAAACCTTAACCCCAAGCATCATCCTAGAATAGTAATACTAAATTTAGTGGTCTAACCTTGACCCTAACCTAATTGTAATCCTAACCTACTTGAACCCTAGCTAGAACCTAACCCTAATTAAATCCTACCTCAAACTCAATCCCTAATCTAACCACAATTGAACCCCATTTTAATCATATTAATCAAAATTTCTTGATCCAATAGGCGCCTTGAGAACTATCTGTTGGAGAAATGCTTTCATCATATTTGTTTTATTCAAGCCTTTTGATTTATAATTAATATTTCATTTATGGATTTCATTTGCATTTTAATACCAACCCTAACATATATAAAATAATATACATAAAAGAATACTAAGGCAATGGACACCAAAGTAAATACAAAACATTGTATTGAGTTGTAAGTATATATAATTTTAACAATACAAACCTCAATTGGCCAAATATTCATAACATGAGTACTAAGAATGCATAGTCATGTTGATGGATTTTATCATCAAGATACATACAAAATTGATTTGTTCAATGTGTAAATCAAGGACCATAATGAAATATAATAGTGATGTGCATGGAACATGTAAACATGTCATGAACAATGTGAAAATAGTCAAAAAATAGATCAAGTATAGTTTAAGAATATGTCATAACGAATATATATTCTCACTATGTAGTAATGTCACCATCCATGCAAGTGATATATTTGATGTGGGAGTCACATTAGGATATGATATTATATTTATTATATATTGAAGAATGATATTTAATAAAGTGTAAGCTTAGTACCCAATATGAAATGAGTGGTCAATAGTATTGTGTTTACATGGTTTTACTTTATCACTAGTTATATTTTTGTGTGAGCTTATTCCTATAAAAGCAAACACATGTTAGTGGTTTGGGTTAACTGGTTTAGTGGGCTATCATTATTGAATCTTTATAAAGGTTATATTTATGAATCATAACATACATACTTAGACACAAGTGAATATGTTGGAGGTCTTACTATTTAAGAGGTGTTCATTGTAACTCTGTAAGTGCTTTCTATTGCTTTATGGTTGAATAATATAATGGAGTATGAATATTTTTGGAGGTTGTGTTTTTTTTTTTTCTCATGAGGGTTTTTCTAGGGTATATCTTGTGTTATCTTGTGGCCTGTCTATTTGATCTTTGGAAGATGGTAATCTATAAGCTCGCATATATTCTTATCTTTCATGGGTTATGTAGGAAATTAATTAAATCTAATTAGGTATGAGCATTATTTCCTAACAAGTGGTATCAATTACCATGGTTGATTTGGAGTTATAACCCTAACTTGAGTGGACAAGGTGCAAAGTTGAAGCCATGACTATGTATGAAGGATTCGAGATATTACAAGGTATGAAACTCAATTTTAGGTTGTTTTATTACAAATATGAGGGTTTTGGGTTTATTTTTATGATGGGTTTTATAGATTTGGAATTTAGAAAATATTAGGTCAAATGGATTCTTTGGATACACATTTAAATGAGAGTTTTGAATGACCTCTTGGGCAAAAGTGGACCTCACTATTGGAACTAGGTTGGTTGAGGAATGAATTTTAATATATAATTTGATCCCTTTTGGCTATAGTTGAAAAAAATTCAAATATTTTATGTTAAATTCCCAATGGCCATTAGATTTTGTTTGTGTTGAATTTTTTTAATCTGATTAAGTGCACTAAGATGGTGAATTATGTCTTGAGAAGGTGGAAGGGGTGAAGGACCAACTTGTTCACATTCATCCAAAACTCATTTTATTCTCATTGTAGGAGTCTCTTGGAGCTCAAAAACTATTATAAGATGTAAGGAAAAGGGAGGTGTCTATTTCAAGTGACAACTATTTGCACAAGCTTCAAACAAGAGAGGATTCATCAAGGAAATGTTATATTATAACTATTTCATTGTGAGAGTTATTCAAAAAAGCTTCTACAAAGGTCAATTTTGCTTGACATCCTAACCCTTTGGATCCAAGCAATGGACATATCCAATTATGTATGCCTCTAAATTTTTCCCTCTCTCCCTCTCTCCCCATTATCCCTAACCCCCTCTTTTAATCTCTCCCCCCTCTCAAAATTGTCATTCAGCGAGTTCCCTAACCTATGTTAATATACAAAAAACTATAACCGTATGCACCAAAAAATATTCAAGCTTTCATTTATTGAAACTCATTAGAATTTGTAAACATTGGATTTAAAGGAAATACATTTGAAGATGTTGTGGAAGTATGTGGGTGTGATATTTTGCAAGGTTTCAAACCAACCTTCCTCTAGTGGATAAGAAACATGTATTTGTGTTTCACTTTGTTAACACTAGATTCAAGGGAAACACATATGAAAATGTTGTAGAAGTATGCAGGTGTGAGCTTTTACAAGGTTTCAAATCAATCTTTATTTGGTGGATAAGAAACATGCATTTTTTAACACTTTGTTAACACTAGATTCAAGGGAAATACATTTGAATATATTGTGGAAGTACGTGGGCATGCAGTTTTGCAAGGTCTAAAATCAACCCTCCTTTGATGGACAAGAAAAATGTATTTGTGTTACAATTTATTAACATTAGATTCAAGGGAATTATATTAGAAGATGTTGTGGAAGTATGTGGGCATTATGAATACTCTAATGGAACATAGAGTTCCAAGCTTTCTTTAAGGTTCAATGGCTTTTCTAGGTGTTTATAGCTTGAATAGGAAATGCAATAAGCATTTTTAGGTTCACCTAAGATGAATTATTTTGTCATGATCTTGGTTTGCATGTCTTCTAGAAAAGATTCACAAAATGTTGAGGGAGTGTAGTCAGGTATCCCTTGATTCCACTTGTTGTCCCAAAGAATACTTTTCCTCAAGGATGTCAATATAAATATCTACTTTAATTATGAAGTAAATCTCTCTCTCTCTCTCTGAAGGGCCAATAGTAAATTTTTGGGACCAAAAGTACAAATGGGAAACTTAACCTGTTCACTTTTTGGCCCCTAAAATGAGCTCCTAGCTTCATTATCCTCAATAAAGAGTTTTAGTGTAAAAAATGTATGCATTATTAATGCATACATGTTTATGATACTACAACCATTACTTGAGGGTACTAAGGCAGTGTGATCATCTTTAGGGGCCAAAAATGCAAACATGTTAAGGAAACTTAACTCATTTGTGTTTCCCTAAAGATGAGTCCCATGGAAATTTTAGGGGAAAAAATGTGAATAAGTTTAGGGAAAGTAACACGTATGCATTACTTAGAGTTAAAGTAGAGATGGGGAAATGGAGATAGAGGGATAAAGTGGGGTAGGGAGAAATGGAGAGGGGGAGATAGAGGAAAGTGAGAGACAAGGAGAGAAAGGGGGCAAGGGAGAAAGTGAGAAGGGGGAGAGAGGGAGAGATAAGGGAAGATGCAATACCATATTGATAAGTGTAGGATTTTTTTCCATTAATCCATCTATGAGAGAGAGGGATAGAGGAAGAAACAAAGAGAGAGAGGGGGGGAAGAGAGAAAGGGATATGAGGAAAGAGAGAGATAGAGGGAGATAATCTTGAAGGATCTTAGGCACATAAGTCAGATTTGAATAATTTTTTTGTTTAACTTGATCATAAGATAGTTTGTAGACATAAACTTGTCTTATTTATTACCTCTTTTTGGACCAATTATCAAATTTCTCACTCTCTAATATTGTGTGAGATAAAATGGATTGCGATGATTCAATAAGGGTGCACCTATGGGATTTTTTTATATCCAAATTCATGGAAGGAGAGAGAGAGACCACACCAAAGAATACTAATGATCCCGATGAGACAATGGTAATGTTGGAAAGTGACAATGCAAGTAATTGTTATTTTGTCATTACTGTCAAACCTTAACTGGTGAGACTATTGTTATCTGTTTGAGTACCATATCTATTGTTGATGAAGAAGATTTAACAAGAAGACCAAGTGAATGGTTGAGTTAAGGAAAATAAAAGGGTACTTTCATTTGGCACTCTGGCAAAGTAATTAGTTGTTTATCTTTCAAAGACAGTTTTTCTGGTTGTTCTGTGCCGAGCAAGTTTGTCTTGTGCCGAGCAAAGTTGCTTGTGCTGAGCAAAGTTGCTTGTGTTGAGAAAATTTGTTTGTGACGAGCAAAGTTGTTCAATGCCGAGCACCAGTGAAATTGCCGAGTGGAAACACTGACGTTGCCGACTTACAGTAATTGGATTAATGATGAGATTTGAGATCTTTGGCCGACTTAGTTAATTTTATTGGGATATGTAATGTTAATTAAAGATTGATCCACGTCATTTAATGTATGGGTAACCGTAATTAATGCATGGTTTCAAGATTTAATTAGAAACTACTTTGGAGAAGTAAATGTAATGCAAAGATGGAATGATCCGTTGGATCTGACCTAACCTAAGATCTATGATCTTGTTTAAGCGGCAAAATATTTATTTGACCTAGACAGAGAGGTATATGATAACCTCAAGGGGTTATTCATTCAGTGTGCAAGAGTGGATGTGTATGCAAGAGGATTTGCATAGTTGATTTACTGTTTAGCATAATCTAGCAGAGAAGGCTGAATATAGAAGAAGAGAGTTGCATGTGTGATTGCTTGATGAACTTCCAAGCAGATCAGAAGGTTGAAATGAAAATGTAGGCTATCCAGTAAGTTAACATCAGAGCTGTAATTGGATCTAAATTTTCAAAGTAAGTTGTATGTATCAGATCACAACTGTTGATTACTTTCTAACCATTGTATCAGTTAAAATCCTTTAACAAGGTTGACCTAACAGTCATTTGT
>MU227359.1:600283-642498 GCA_018584345.1 Thuja plicata
CAGGGTTGGCTCCTCACAGAGCTCACTTCAGAAGAGTGAAAACTTGGTAGCATGTTACTGGTGGTTTTTCCCATATTGGGTTTCCACATTAAATACTTGTGTCAACTTGTGTGAATTCTTATGGTTTTTTTTACTGTTATGTTTCTACAAGCTAATTTCAATAGACAGTAAACTGCATGATTAAAGTTGTTGACTTATGCTACTGCTGCTGAGTAGATCTGAAATACAGAAAGTTTTATTTGCTACATCTAGACCTGAGGATAACTGATTCACCCCTCCCCTCAGTTATTCTAAATTCATTCTAACAGGTAATGGGGTATTCTCAGTCCTGGAGTAGCATGGTGAATCCACTCTATAATTTAGTTCTTGGGTCGATGTATAGTGCAAACATGTCATACTTCAATATTTTTTGTTTAACTTTCTCATAAGATAGTTTATCTACATAAAATTATCTTAGTTATTCCCTATTGTTGGACTAACTGTTGACTTTCCCGCTCTCTAATACTAGTATGTGAGAGGCATTAGACTGTAGTGATTCACCAAGGGTGTGCCTATGTAAGTTTTTTCTTTTCGAGTTGATTGATTGAGAGAGAGAAAGAGAGATAGAGATAGAGATAGAGATAGAGATAGAGATAGAGATAGAGATAGAGATAGAGATAGAGATAAATATATAGATAGAGATAAAAAAGAGACAAAGACAGACAAAAACAAAGACTAGAGATAGACCACACAAAATAACATTGATGATCTTGGAAAACCATTGGTAACTAGGTCTTCTTAGTATTGGAGCATGGTCGAAGTAGGAGCTTAAAGTGTGTGGAGGCATGGGGGTGTTATCAACCTAACCCATACCACTACCAATAAATTACACTCCTTGCTATGTACCAGTTAGGGCTTGTTTTGCATGTCTAAGGTCAAAGTAATCCACTATTGTCGAAATAAGAAAATAAGATGGAGAGAGGGGAGAGAGAGAGATGGAGAGAAATATTTCAATTTTTCTAGAGGAGAAGGAAGAATGAATAGAATTGGACATATTGCAACATCAACTCAATAGCCTTATCATTTCGGTAATAAAACTACTCCCATGGTTTCTTTAAGAGAAGCATGGTGAATCTACTCTGAAATTTTGTAAGAGAAATATTTCAAACTATCCGTCATGGATTATGTTGATACCTAGAATTATGTTGCTTGCAATCCTCAAAACACACCTCTAGAATGAAAAATTGTATTGGGGAATTAAAAGAATGGAAACCCTAATTGTGTAAGATTTTCCAGAAATAAAGGGTTCCAAGTGGCCTACTCTGTTGGTCTCATCATTTAGTTAACATAACTACTCCTATGGTTTGTTTACATAAAATTATCTTAGTTTTTCCCCTTTGTTGGACCAATTATTAACTTGTCCACTTACTAATACTATGTGAGAGGAAATGGATTGTAGTGATTCGACAAGGGTGCACCTATGGTGGTATCCTCAACCCAACCCATACAAATTTGCCTCCTTCCATTCCCCAATGATGACCAATAAATGCCACTCTTTATTGTGTACCAGCTAGGGCTTATTTTGCATATTTGAGGTCGAAGTAATCCACTATTGGAAAAGGAAGAAAATATGATGGAGAGAGGGAGAGAAAGATTTCAAATTGTCTAGAGGGGGAGAAAGAAGATTGAACAAAACTTGAAATGCTTACAACACCATCTTAATAGTCTTATCATTTAGGAAATAATACTACTCTATTTATGGTTGCTCTCAAAGCAACATGGTGAATCCTCTCTGAATTTTTGTGTGTGATAGAGAGGGAATGGAGAGGGGGAGAGAGGGAGGTAGGTAGAGATGAATGGGAGAGAGGGGGAGAGGATAGAGGGAGAGAAATATTTCAAACTATCTAGAGGAGGAGAAAGTGGACTGAATAGAACTAGACATAATTGCAATATCATCTCAACAATCTTATCATTGAGGAAACATAACTACTCATTCTATGATTGCTCTTAGAGCAATATGCTTAATCCACCCTGAAAGTTTGTGAGAGAGAGGAGAGGGGAAGGGAGAAAGGGGGAGGGGGGAGAGAGAGAGACACCTTTCAAATTATCCAAAATTATACGTAATTGCAATATCAACTCAATAGTCTTAGCATTTAGGTAATATAACTACTCCTATGATTGCTCTCAAAGTAGCATGGAAAATCTACTCTAAAATGTTTTGAGAGAGAGAGAGAGAGAGAGAGAGAGAGAGAGAGAGAGAGAGAGAGAGAGAGAGAGAGAGAGAGAGAGAGAGAGAGAGAGAGAGAGAGAGAGAGAGAGAGAGAGAGCTTTCAAATTGTCTAGATGAGGAGATATAGGACTAAACAAAACTAGACATAATTGCAACATCAGATCAACATTCTTATCATCTAGGTAACATAACTACTCATTTTATGGTTTCTCTTAGAGCAAAATAGTGAATCCACTCTAAAATTTTGTTAGAGAAAGCTTTCAATTTTTTTGATGGCTTATGTTGATACCTACAACTACGTTGCTTGTAATCCTCAAAATGTACATCTCTAAGATGACAAATTTGTATGGGGAAATGAAAGAATGGAAACCCTAATTATATAAGCTTTGTTAGGAACAAATGGTTCCAAGTGACCTTCTCTACATATACTTTTTTGGGCACTACTAAGGGCTTTGGACACTCTTTCAAACTGAGAAAGGGAGAGGGAGAGAGAGGGAGAAGGGAAGGAGAAGGAGGGAGAGGGAGAGGGAGAGAGGGAAGGGAGAAAGGGAGGGAGACACAACTTCCAAACTGTCCAGAACTGGACATAATTGCAACATCAACTCAATAGTCTTATCATTCAAGTAATGGAGCTACTCCTATGGTTAATATGACACGATTTCTTCACCTTATTTCTTAGTATTTTGATACCCATAAACTATCACAATGAGTTAGCATGATTAGACATAGATCTACTAGGATTTTCAACCATGTTTGATAAGTGTACTTCACTTTTTTTAAAATAAAATTATCAAACAAAAGATTGCAACAATTGTTTGCAAAGTGGTTACATTTAAAAAACACACAAATTACGAACCGATTAAAATGTCAAATGTTTCCTTGGCTACTAGTGAAGTTGGCTGAATCACAAGGAACCCATAGCCATCATAGCCACACAAAGTTCAAATGCCTTACTATTTAAAGAAATAAGGTCAAGATTATACTTATGCTCTCTATTCTTAAACTTAATAGATGCTAAAGAAATTTTCATACACTTGAAACATTTGAGACCCCCATAAAAAAACTCTTCTTCCTAATCTAACAAATAGAATTAACAATAATAAAATAAATATAACATTTAACATTATAGTATGATAAATTTAATTTAATTTAATAAAATTAATAATGAAAGCTTTTTTAATCTACTAAACCCAAGAGACCAAAATTACCTGTCAACAAATGTACGCAAGGAATTTGCGAGCTTTGGTTTAGGAATTTTGTTGATTGACATTAAAAAAATAAACCGAGAAAGAAAAACTGAAACTGATATGTTTCCACAAAAAAGAAAACGTAAATAAACCATAGCAATATGCGCAGAAGCCTTCCAACAGGGTGCATCCCATTGTTTGACAGGAGCCTACTTCAATTTACTTCAGGTGAGTTATCTCTTGTTTCACGCACTTCTCTTTTAGTAACTTTTCGCAGGTTCAAGCATTCTGTCGAGGCTTACGACTTTATTTTCGATGACAAACCGAAGTCAATTTTGTGTCCTTTATGAAAATAAGTTTTCTTCTTGATCTTAATTTTACGTACTGTAAACCTTAAGTCTCACACCTTCCTTCTCATTCATAGGAAAACTAAAAATCAGATCTTAGCAATTTAAGAGTTTTTTTTTCTTATTAAAAAATTCAACCTTCAGAATAATCTTCAGGTTAGATGCCACAATCGATGGGTATTTATTCTGGTCAAATTTCATCTGGGATTCTGTTTAAGTTATACCAGACCGAGAGATACATATTTGTTTGATTTTTATCTGAGGCATGGAGTTTGCTGATAATGGAGAGAGGTTGCATTCCTTTAAGGGATATCTGTTTAATTAAACTCGCCCATGACTTACACTTGACCTCAACAGTTAAGGTAGGACGCATCCAATTGAGGGGCATGTAGTTGATCAAATTCACCGAGGGACATTTGAGGTACATTATTTCCAATTGAGAGATTATATTTTCCTCAATTGGGGGGTGATAAATATTCTGTTTAGTTCATCCGGGACTTGCACTTGATTGTGTCAGTTGAAGTATGCCGCAGCCAGAGGGATATCTATTCAGTCAAGTTCCTACCGGAATTTCGTTGGCCTTGCCGGTTGAAGTAGATGACACCCAATTAACTGCCAAATACCATTCAATTTTAATTCGAGAGGTTCCAATCGGGAATAGTTATATTGGTTTAGATCTTGTTGGTTTCAAACACATAAGTTGGACTTGGAGCAGGTAGACCAATGTACCACAGCCTTGCAGAGTGGAGAAAATCATATAATAGAGGAATTAATTTCCCCTCCTCTTAATTTAACAAGAATTTAACTTTATAGACATCTAATCATTAAAAAATTAATGGGAACATGTGTACTAAATATCCAAATGTATAGGAAGTCGTAAATTTTTAGACAAGTTTTGGCTTTAATTGTTCACAGTGGAGTTTGAGTGATTTTTGAAGGATATGAAGTCTTTTACCCATTAGGACCACAGTTCAAGGTGCTTTCTTTCTTTGCCCATGTGGGGGAGATCTTCCATGTAAATCTACTGTTCTTTAGAGTAGATAAAAGGTGCATTTTCCCCCCCAAAAAAAACAAATGTAATCCAATCGCACTATAAACTCTTGCCCATAGTTGAAATATGCTTGCAAACTTGTAAAAAAACATTAAGGTTTTGATTGTTTTTCATTAAATCACTTGTCCGCTCATTTGTTGATTTGCTGGAGTGAAAAGAATTATGAGTTGTATAACTTTTTAGAAATTTTGACCTTGGCCGAATCTGGCTAAGTTTTGGTGTGTCTGTTGGGACCTGTTCTGGGCCACTCAGAACTTAGACTTGTAGATGGCAAGTTGTACAAACACTTGGGGCCTCATGTTACTTAAATTTCAACGCTTCTGCATACGTTCTTTTCTTACATATTCAGTCTAAGCAATTAGTTTGCAGTGTTCCATGGCGACGTGTTCCTGAAGGTCCAGGTGATGGCCCCGATCCTGAGATGTCTGAGGACTTGGTGAGTTGTTGCTATGCTCCACTTTTCCAGAACTGGACAGACTGCTCCATCTGGTGCATAAAAATGGAAAAAAAATAACTTATAAGGAAACAAGGCAAAGGCGGGGCAAAGGGCCAGGGATAGTCTAAGTTGCTGGTTTGGGTTAAGGTTTAAATACGGGCTTGAGGAACTGGTTTGTCGGTACGGCAAAATTTTGAAATGGAGTTTGGGTTTGTTAGTGTGTGTATATATATATATACACACACACACACACACACACACACACACATATATATACATATATACACACACACACACACACACATATATATATATGTATATGTGTATATATATATGTATATATATGTGTATATATGTATACATACACATACACATACACATACACATACACATATATGCAGCCTAAAAGCATGAATTAAGATTAGAATGTCACATAGTATCATATAAATAACAAAAACACTGTAAACTTATAATTATAACATCATGATCATACCATCATAGCATCACATACTTCAAGTTCAATATCAAAACTTATTTATTTTTGTCCTCTTCTCTTATTTATTTTTGTCATACCACCTAGTAGGCTTGACAAATTTGGAGTGTTTTCAATCGAATTGTCACTGCTGCTACCCAAACTCCTTGCACTTTTTGATTCTCTGTAAATGGTCTATGTATTTTGCTGGTTGGATAGGTCAGCTGGGGTTTTACTTGTTCCTTCTCAAATGTAATGATGTGTAATTGGTGGTTGCATTACTCAACCCAACAAGCTGGCTAGAATGACTGAGCTGTGATGCCAGTGTAATGTATACCCTTGATTTTTTTCAAAGATGTTTTGACAAATTTGAATGCCAACATGAAATTGAGAGTAACAAATTGTTGATGCCATTTATCTTTTTCAAAAACATTTGTAGAACACAATGCATAGAAAGATGATATAAACTAATGTGCAGTAAAAATTTAAGTAGCCGATCCTGATTCTGGTTTGGATTCGGATTCGGGGATTTGGCAAATTTTTTTTGGGCCGGACCCTGATTCCGCGGGTATATATATAGACATTTTCGAAATATATGTATGTATGTATGTATGTATGTGTATTCATAGATTCCATACATGTAACATGTCAATGCTCATTCATCATTAGTTCAAAACTTTAATGTTCAAACATATAATGATAATAATAAGAAGTTAGAAGCACGATTCTCATAAAATTATAAATCCATAATTGTCAATATATGATTATATCATATTCATACTTTGCAAAAGTCTCAAAATGTCATTACATGCTGAAAATTTAAATCAGAAGCCATATTTCATATTTAAAATTAAAACAGTAAACTTAATATCCAATTCCATATTCTTCTTCATCATCTTCATCGGAATCAAGGTGAATGGTTGGTTCCTCTTCAACTTCATTTGAACCAACAGCTGTGGCACTCACCATGTCATGTGAAACAGTTGCCTCTTGATCATATACAAAGACATGGGCAAGTTGTGCAACCGTGGCCTCTAAATCAGAACACTCAGGGACTAGATCCCAATTCTTTGTTGCACCCTCATTGTAGTCCTCTTTCTTATGTGACAATAGGCGAAGGTTGTAGTGTATGAGGACCAAATCCTCTGCTTTTTTGGAACCCAAGCGATTGCGCTTAACCGAGTGGACGAAGGAGTATGTACTCCAATTCCTCTCAGCTGAAGAAGAACTTGCAACATGTTGAGTTAGAAAACAACATTTACATTTAGTATTTAGTTTCAATATGATAACATCATGATTAAATGAAAATTGAAAATGAAGAACGATTAAAAAAAGGATACATACTTGGGAGAGAAGTTTAATTGTAAGAGGCTGCAAGAAAACGAAGCGTTAACCATGTGCATACCACCATTCATCAGCATCCATCCTATATCGAGCATGAAGAGCAGTAGTGTCATGATATTTGGTAGATGCAAATTGGGCAAACTCAGTGAGGACAACGTCTCGAGTTTCATCATCATCATGATACATCTTTGAAAATACAGCCTTGTAACCAGCAGCAACCTCTGCATCTCTATATGGTGCCACCCTGTTTGGTTGTGAAACCATCTCTTGGCTATAAAACCTTGGCGACAAAGCATACGCTAGGAGATGCAAGGGGGTGGTCGTCTTGTTCCAACGGTCAACAATAATTTTTTCCACTTCTTTGAAAAAAGTATCTGTATGTTCCTTGCCCACTATTACTGTTTGTATGTGCTCCACCATGGTGTCCATGCCATCATAAGTTTCACATAGACATGGGCGATCAGTATCAGCAAATCTAATCATGCTCATGATGATCTCAGTGAATTCCAAAACATATTCCGTACGTTCCCACCATTCATCAAGGATCAATGCTTTTATTTTTTGGGCTTTTTCTGTGTTTAATTGCCTCCATACACTCCACAAACTGTTGATAACCATAGCACTCAAGGCCTCTCGCACCTTCACAAGTCGTCTTAAGATGATTGTGTGCGATGCAAATTGTTTTTCAACAACCTATGATGGCATAAAAATTAAAACATACATGTCATATCAAGTTCATCTATAAAATTTAAAACTAAAAAATAAAATATAAAAACAAAATTAAATTACCTTCAACAACTCCAATGAAGAGAAGGTCTTGAATATGGCTTGTGCCATGTGATGATTAGTCACAAACATTTGCATCTCCTTAGCCTCCGTGTAAATTTTGTTGACCCATTTGAGTGCCGATCTTTTGCGTGATTCAATTAGTGAGTGGACTGTACACGGTGTCCAAAAAATGTGATTATATGTGGCCTCCACTATAGCTCCAGCTGCCCTACAATTTTTAGCATTGTCTGTTATGACTTGGACAACATTTGCAGCCCCAACCATCTCAATTGATTCCATGAGGATATTGGCAATGAAACTTGCATCTTTCGCTTGCCCCTCACAATCCACTGCCTTCAAGAACATAGCCCCTTTAGGTGACACTGCTATAACATTGATCAAAGGCCTATTCTTGCAATCTTTCCATCCATTGGAAATGATGGACAAACCTTTTTCCACCCATATATTCTTGATCACTTTCAATTGTGTCTCTACTGAGGCTTTCTCCCTCGACAATAAGGTGGTTCACACCTTTTCATACCCAACACTAACATAATCAGCAGGTCCCTTGCAAAGGGTACTCACCATTTCCTGCCAATAAGGTGATCTAACAAGGTTGAATGGAAGCCCATTCGCATATAAACAACGACCAATACTTTCAACACAAAGATCTCTCATTTCATTTTTGAAGGCCACATCCAATGGGCCTCTTTTCCATGGAACATTTTTTGGTTCAGAAGGTGGTGGCGTTGGCAAGAAAGGATGTGGGCCAGCAGATTTTACCAAGCCACTAAGAGGTCTCCTCAAGCCTATTGGGGCATGGGATGGAGCACTCACTGTCTTTCCTCTGTTGGTTCTCCTATCAACTTCTTGTTCTCTAGCATATTGCAAGATTAAACTAGTTGGCAGCCCATTCCCATCTTTCCCCCTACAAGGTTTCATACCTTTTCTAGCGCTAGGAATGAAGTGAGGTTTCACTCGATAGTATGAATTGGAATAGTTTACGTTGTAATGGTTACACCGCCAAACAAAAGACCCACCACCAGGCACTGCCCTAATCATTGTTGTGTAATGCTAAAGCGGTGAACCTGCATCAATTTTAAAAGGGTTTGCCCCAGCAATTGAACTAGAGCTTCCACTTCCACTTCCAGCCGTTTTATCTAACTCTGAATAATGAACCTAAATGGAAAAGAAAACACAACACATTATTGCAAAAAAATTAATTGAAAAAAATTGGCATTATAACCCCTTAATATGCATACAATGTATAAAAAAAGTATTTAAAACTTCTTTAAAAACTTAAAAAAAACTTGAAAATTTTAAAAGAATCTTGAAAAATTCATTAAAAACTTGAACAAAATGAAGATTCACTTATCTTTTCCCACTAAATCTGCCTTCCCCAACGATTCCTAAGTTTTTGATGCGGGTCGTAGTCCTCCAAAGCATTCACTTTCGAAGATAAATGCTACAGTTGTAGAACAAAACTAAAATGGTGAAAAATGCTTGAGAGATGAATGAATGACCATCAAATGACTTTAGGCAACCTTAATTGGTCAAATCAGGGTTTAGAAGGGTCATATTAGGGTTTAGTTTGACTTTAATAAAAAAACAAAATAAAAAAAACAAAGTGGGCCCCGTTTTTGGATGTACAGAATCACGGATTCCCCCGGATCCTCCCGGATTCTGGAATCCAGATCCGGATTGCATCGGAATTAGGATCTGGGGCTTTCCAGAGGGATTTGGTATCTTAGGTAAAAATGTTACACCACAAACTCTTCAAATACAAATTACTCATAATCTGAAAATTCGAGATACAATGAAAGATGTGTAGACCTGGAAAGAACATTTGTTTGTACATTTCAGTCTAATACAAATCTACTATAACACTCCACGCCTTGCAAAGAATTCAAAACTACAATCTCACTCAGAATTTTCTACAGATGTCTAAAAGGATGCTGAAAAATATAATGAATCAAACAACTGTAGTGTTTCAAAAGTCACTTTTTAGGGTCAAATCCAAAGTATTATAACACTCCATGCCTTGCAAATAATTCAGAACTACAATCTGACTCAGGATTTTCTATAGATGTCTAAAAGGATGCTGAAAAAAATACTGAATCAGACGACTGTAGTGTTTCAGAAGTCACTTTTTAGGGTCAAATCTGAAGGCCTCTGCTGCTGCCCTCAACAACTCGGCAAAAAAAAACTTGTTTTTTGCACTTTTCCACCCTGGTTCATAGTCAATCTGCCCAGGGACACTCAGGTTCGTCCCAGATTCGTTCCGGGTTTGTCTCAAACAAACCAGCCTGCCTGTGAGCGAATCTTGGTCAAACCCAAAGTCAACCGAACCAGGATTCGTACCTAGTGTGAACCGGACCAGTACCAGGCCCTGGGACAGGCGAACCCGGTAACTTAGGGGATAATCAATGACCATTGCAAATTTGGCAAATTGTATTTACTTTTAAAAAATTTAGCTGATTTTATTTTGTTTATGATAGAAATATAGAAGCTATATTAAATTATACCCATAGAATAATATGCTTCTATTCTCTATTTCATTCAATAACCTATTACATATTCACAAGAGTGTTATCTCCTACATTACAGGCGAACTAGTATAACCTCCTCTAACCTTTTCTTTTTGTAGACAAGACAAGTTGTTCTAACAACCTAAATATCACAATCCCAAATGATAATTCTTCTCACATAATAGGTTCAGCAACAAAAGACCCAACAATCATTGAGAGATGAATGAATTACTAATACCAAATGTAATTCATTCATCAATCCAGCAATCATTGCCAAATTCTTCCCTGGCAACCCCAAAGTCTGGCTCGGTTCAGTTTGGTCCGGTTCTTGCAAAAGTCTGGTCCTTATCATATTCTTGCAAAAGTCTGCCGCAGACCTTCAAAGTCTTCCCAAATTCTGTCAGACAAACCCGACACAAATTTTGCTGTTTTTATGGCGAATTTGCAAATGTACAGCAGGACCCGGGCCAAATTTGGCCAAAAAATGGATTTTGACTTTTAAAAATTTTTTTTGGTCTATTTTAGTCAACTTGAGTCTCCAACCCTAAAATAGACCACTAAAAAGGCCAAAAAGGTAAAACATATGTCATTTCGACTAAACATTAATATAAATGGTGGTGTATTTTGTTATGTTGCTTTACAATTAGCATAGTGGTGTATGAACTTATTTGCTGCTGCATATATATACATGTATATATATTTTTTTTAAAATTTTTTTTGTATGGACGAACCCAAAACAAATTTGAACCCACGCCAAATTTTTTTTGAACGAATTTCGAATAGGATTCTCGAACCCGAGTCAGAACCTGCAACTTAGCAAAATACGAACAACAGGAATCATTGATATCTATATTGAGCAGCGATTATGTAATGTCCCCTTTTTGGGATGATATGGTTTATCTAAGTAGCTGATCCTGATTCTGGTTTGGATTCGGATTCGGGGATTTAACAATTTTTTTTTGGGCCGGATGCTGATTCCGCGGGTATATATATATAGACATTTTCAAAATTTATATATATATATGTATGTATATACATAGATTCCATACATGTAACATGTCAATGCTCAATCATCATTAGTTCAAAATTTCAAACTTCAAACATATAATGATAATAATAAGAAGTTAGAAGCGTGATTCTCATAAAATGATGAATTCATAATTGCGAATATATGATTATATCATATTCATACTTTGCAAAAATCTCAAAATGTCATTTCATGATGAACAAAGCAAAAAAGGTGAAAAATGCTTGAGAGATGAATGAATGACCATCAAATGACCAAATGTATGCTATACTGGTTGAATTAGGATTTAGAGGCTTTTTAGTTTTAAAAAAGAATAAAAAATTGGCATGTGTGGCTCGTTTTTGGGCACCCACATGCTTAGATTCTCGTGGATTCCTCCAGATTTTGCCCTGATTCCAGCAGGATTCCGAATTGGAATCCTGCCGGAATCCAGGTGGAATCCGTGCAGAATCAGGATCCAGATCGTACCAGAATCAGGATCCGAGGCATATCAGAGGGATTCGGTAACATAGTGGTTTTTGATTGGTTTAGCCTATTACCTCGACCCTCGTAGGATAATTGATATCGATAGAGGGTCTTCAGAGGCAGTTACTTGGGCGATCAATGGCATCACTCCACTCCAGTGCTTTGCTAGGTTCTGGATTTTACCTTGGCAGTGGTTTTTGGGCTCAGATTTTTCCCTGAAACACTCAACATCAAAAGGAGAAGTATTATATATGAATCTTAAAATGTCATTTCATGATGAACAAAGCAAAAAAGGTGAAAAATGCTTGAGAGATGAATGAATGACCATCAAATGGCCAAATGTATGCTTTACTGGTTGAATTAGGATTTAGAGGCTTTTTAGTTTTAAAAAAGAATAAAAAATTGGCATGTGTGGCTCGTTTTTGGGCACCCACATGCTTAGATTCTCGTGGATTCCTCCAGATTCTGCCCGCATTCCAGCAGGATTCCGAACTGGAATCCTGCCGGAATCCAGGTGGAATCCGTGCAAAATCAGGATCTGGATCGTACCAGAATCAGGATCCGAGGCATATCAGAGGGATTCGGTAACATAGTGGTTTATGATTGGTTTAGCCTATTACCTCGACCCTTGTAGGCTAATTGATATGGATAGAGGGTCTTCAAAGGCAGTTACTTGGGCGATTGGTGGCATCACTCCACTCCAGTGCTTTGCTAGGTTCTGGATTTTACCTTGGTAATGGTTTTTGGGATCAGATTTTGCCCTGAAACACTCAACATCAAAAGGAGAAGTATTATATATGAATCTTTGTTTCTCGGCTGCTCTGAGTGCAATGGTGATGTTTGTTTTGCTCCAACACACAACATTTGAAACTTGATGCACAGAAATGGAGAGGAGTTGTGAGCTTGCTTTGATACCATGTGAGAGGAGCCAAAATCTACTTGCAAACTCAAAACAATCCACAAATGAGCAATATGCAAATATGACATTAACACTCTTATAAATTGTACAAATGAGCCTTGCTCGTGAAGGCAAGGATGATGAGGTGAGAAGGTAGAAGTCAAACTTTGTCTACCCTCCAAGTATGAAACAAGTTTAGGACTCTGTCGACAAGTGTTGTGATACTTGGCGGATCTATATGAGGTGAGACGAAAGTTTAAATAACTTTCAATTGATATTTAAGTGTAGTGTGAATAGGAATCTTCTATTTAAGCTAAAAGCTAACTTGTTTGATAATACCTTTTTTATACTAACAACAAGGATAGAAACTCTTGGGCATTTCATACAGAGACTGTGGACAAAAACCCTCGGCCTTCCAGTTGGTGGTTCTAGTTTGGCAATTACACAGAGTTATAGATTTCTGAATAGTTCAGTTCAGCAGTTTCAGTGTTGTCCTAGTTTGCAGGTCAGCATCAGCACTTACCTAGTCCCAGCATAGCAGTTCTATTTAGCAATTAACTTCAACACTTTATTAGTTTCAGTACAGCAGTTCAGTTACAGTTAGTTTCAGCACCTCAGCAGAGTAGTTTGGTTACAGTTAGTTTCAGCACCTTCTGGGCAACAATACAGCGAAAAATGACTTCTTAGATGTTAAGGTGAGACTGCAATCTACAGCACAAACAACAACATTTTCCGGCTGCAGAATCATTCAGGTTGTAGCAGCAAGACTGTTCTAAAATTCTAGCCCAGCTTCATATCAGCAGTTCATTCACTTGTAGGACCAGCTGTAGAATTCAAGGTTGGAGTATCATAATTAATTAATTTGTAACCTCATGTTGCTTTTAGACTTGAAACAAAGCTTCCAGTTTGTAAAAAGAATTAACAATTTCATTATAAAGTGGTGTTTTTAGAATTTAGTAAGCTGTTGTATTCATTTGTAACTAAATTATTCAAAAAAATATTGTTCTATATTAAGATGGCATGACATGATGTGTGCACACAAGTACTGCAAGGTTGCTAAATAAAACCAATTAATTGAGATTGTGGAGAAGCAAACACTATCAACATTGTCATTGAATAAATGATGAGATGCCAGAGAAGAAAGGACAATTTCATTGTGGTGAGGAAAAAATGAGGGTACATAATAAAAATTCAAGTGGGGATGATCATCATGAAGAAAAAGCTCCAAAATGGACTACATGCCACTGCAAATGCTAACAAAAATCAAGAAAGAGGCTTAATCAAGATCATGGCTTTGAAAAAGTCGACCACTTTAATTCCTTCATAGAAGCAATGAATGAAGGTTATGTTGCTAAACCTCTTACACAGATTGACCAACTCATGAAGATAATTGTCCAACTTACAATTCTCTGGAGACCAGTAATCACATTCAAAGAAACACCTTCCATTACAAGATTTTTAGAACCAAAGCCCAAAGCCAAATCAAGACTAGAAACTGTTGTTTCCCATTCTGCTTTGTTATTGGACTTGTGGCCCAAGTAGAAAGAGCCCCTTGAATGAGATTGCCATGTGTTACCCTGAGGAACTGCCCCACTTTCAGCCTCAATAGGGTTCCTTCTAACAGCTGCATTGAAATTTTGTTTTAGGAAGCCTTCAAGAGGAGGCTTCCAAACAACTTTCTCATGCATACCAAGCTTATTATCACTTTTCAATTGATTTATTACTGATCTCTTTTGGTTCCTCAAGTTACCCTGTAAATTGCTTTATTCTGCATAACGCTGTAAACAATTTACCGCATGACTCTATAGATTAAGGATATATCATATATCTGAAAACTGCCCTGTAAGCAATTGCAGGTACAGCCATTTTAGTGTATTTGTAATCTCAATTTCGTATAAGGAGAAGAAAGTACAGTCAATACATACTTTTGAAATAAGGAATTCTATCCTTAGCTTCTGTTATACCATATTTCTTAAAACTGAAGACTACTATGCCAATTTGATCTCCATCTTTAGCTCTTTTGTCATTTTTAAGGTCACTATATATTTTGCTTGATTCATATATTCTTTTTTAAATTCCATTTCATTCATATGCATTAGTTTGTCGGTGTCCTTTTGTTTTGTGCACTTATTTCTGTTATGTTTTCTTGTAGCTTATAAGTTTACAAAAATACTACCTCTTAGTAAACATGCTAGACAGAGCTTCTCCTGGAGGAGGATTGGCAGCACCCGTATACTGTCAGGATCAGGAACTCAAACTAATTGAGGATGAATTTTGCTGGGGGCCAAAAGCTAGGGTGCCACAGGAGAATAATATAGTATACTATGAATCATTCTCTTTTGGGGGTGCAGAATATTCTTGCTATGACTCTATATACCTTTACAAAGAAGGAGAACCAGAACCATATATTGGGAAGATATTAGAAGTCTGGGAGGATCGGGTGGAGAATAGAAACAAAATGACAGTCCTATGGTTCTTTCGTCCAATTGAAATTCCAAAATGGCTGGAAGATGAAAGTAAGCCCGCATATAAGGAAATATTCTTGGCATCTGGGAAAGGAAAAGGTGTCACCAATGTAATAAATACACTGGTAAGCTAAAAACCCTAAATGGTTTCTTTATGGTATGAAGTGTAGTAAAGTTTGACAAAACAATTCTCTGCTTTTGTGCATTATTCTTGCAGTCTTTCTGAGCTCCATTTATTTGTTAATTCTCTAAGATTTAACTTTTAAGCATTTCATCTTGATGTCATGTCTTTTCCGATGTTTTGTAAATTTTACAGCCTCTCAGCCCTACAGGAAACAGTTGATTTTTTCATTAACTAGTACTTCTATATGAATGGTTATTAAACTTCTTATCTTTAGCAACAACAATTTAGTTTTGAAAAAACTAAAAATATTATGTACTCTATTAGAAAATGGAATCTACATTAAGGTTGTCTTGAGCAAAATAAACAAATGTAACAAAGCTACTAAAAGTATACTAAAAAAAAACTCATTAAAAACAATCATAGATTTTGATGACCTTGCCCTATAAATTCTAAGGCACTCAATAATGCTCCGCACTTTTAAAGGCAATAGCTCTTAAATATTCAGGAATTTACCACCCTGCAAGTGATTGTTTTTGAATTTCACCCCAATATTGCTTTACCATATCATTCAAGTCACTTGATTTGAGATAAATATTCCTCATTCACACATGGAATATTTTGTAATGTTTGTAAAATCACATCACAATATGAGAACATGATAGAGAGGACAAAGTATCTTCATTATGATACTCAAGGTGCATGTCTTCGATATGTAAGGCTTTACATGAAGAACCTCCGTGGGGCATGGATGGAGGTCCCTGATTCATCACTCAATTAAGCAACTTGTAGATATACAAATTTTGAGGGAATAGGTACAATAGTTGACCCAATGGCCCCTGTCTGCAATTATCTCTAGAAAATAATTAAAATTTGTTGTAACAATACAAAAAGTTTGTAATATGTCAATTTTACAACTAAAATTTTGTTGTTTTCCCTCTCAGCATGTGTTTCAGATTTTGCCCCATTGGTCTATGTTGTTAAAATTTGTTGTAACAATACAAAAAGTTTGTAGTATGTCAAATTTACAACTAAAATTTTCTTGTTTTCCCTCTCAGCATATGTTTCAGATTTTGCCCCATTGGTCTATGTTGTTTTTCTTTGTCGTTTTTACCATGTCATGGCAGGAATAATGATCAGGTATTTTCAAGTGAGTGAATTCCAAGTGAGATAGTTTAAGGGAAAGGCATATTCAAAGCCAAAGGTTGCAGTTACAGTCATATAGGCATGCCTTGAAGGAGATAAATCATATAAATCCTTACATGGAAATGTATCTATTAGTGGAAACCGCCAGGGAATAATGGAAATTTACAATTGTGTTCAAAAGAATGAAACTGCCATGCATAGAAGATAAGTTTCAAGGAAAAACTTATGTGCAGAGATGGTTGGAAGTGCATCTGATAAGCTGAGAGCAAGCAAAGTTGCAAACAAAATGCAATTCCGTTCCCTCACACACATGCCTATCGGCGCAAATTCCAAATCAAAGTCAATAAACATGTGAAAAAATGGTTGGACACACACCAAGAAGCAGATGGTTGGAGTTTAGTAATAAAGACATGACAAATTCACATCTCATCGCTGTGCACCTCGTAATGGTAATGCAAATTGAAATACAAAGAGTTAAAGTTTCACATTCTAATGACTTGGTGTGAGCCTAGGAGTTGTCTAGCAAAGTTTGGTTTACAAAAAATATGTATGGGATGACAAGGCAGTTGCCTAGTAGTGTGGTTGATGTTCAAGTTTATAAGTGTCATACAAATTTATGTTTGGCAGTTGATTTATTATATTAATATGTTTCCTTTGGTGAAAAGTGGCTTTTCTATGTTTAGTGGCACATTCCATAGTATAGGGCTGATCAGACCCGATAAAGGAAAGTTTTGCTATTTATAGAAGTGGTGTCTATTCTTAAGAATCATGTCCTTCCAAACTCGAGGAATTCTATTTATAGATGCAGCGACCGGCAAGGATGGATCAAGTTATAGGTAGCAGAAGGTGACGCCCAATATAGAGTAATGCATTTGCATGAATAAAGTGTCATGCCTTTTTTTCACGTCAGCAGTCCATCAGGGTTCAGTGGCATCCTAATAGCAATAAAGTTTTATTTTGGCAGGATTTCAGCAGACACATTATCAGACCAGTAGCAGGGCTGTAAAATTGATCTTTATGCTTTGATAGTCTTCAGCAGGTGTAATTTTAATAGCAAAAGAGCATCAACTGATCTTCAATCTAGATTCTACAACAGGGTTCTAACTGATGGCAGCAGTATAACAGTGATCTTATTGAGCTTTCAATGCGATATTGATTATTAGCAGCTTTTATGTTGGTATGCAGATTTAGATTGATAAGGAGAGTTTTCTTTGTTTTCACAAGTCTTTTTGTACTCAGAAAATCAGACTTTTACATGTGCTAAGTTCCTAAGACATTTTTTAATTCTATTCTGCTGTTTTGCCATCATCTTGGGAAGCTTACAAACAAAATATCAGCGTATGACAAATATCGTAACAATCTTCATGGGGTTTCATTCATCACAAGAGGAAATAATTGCCATAGCTTAATTGTGACAAACCTATCATTTGTCAATCGTTTTAAGATTACAGTTAGGGTTTTGTCATAGTTTTAACAGGATTTCTAGTTACGTAATACAAGATATCAGCTTGCATGGCATCAGTGTGTTAGCATGTTTAAAGAGGTGTATTTTCATGTGCTCTAGGGCTTTAAAAACACTCAGGTTCTCAGACTATCTAACATGGTATTATGCTACAGTTTGGTGTAGAGCTTAATGAAGAATGAATTTTTCAATTTCAAAGAATTGTCAAAGTTTCTAAGCACCTTCGGAGAAATTGCTTTGTTTAGAATAAATAAGCTTCATCATAATCATTGTCTAGATCTGCCTGGTCAAGATTGTTTATTTTTAGCTGAGCTATTTATAGCTTGCACTATTTTTTAGTTTTCTTTTTTCAAAGAAATAAGTATATTTTGAGAAGCTTATTTAATTGTCTAGGTACAGATAGGCTAGTTTTTAGATGATCTTCTAGAAGGTTTATTGTTAGTTTGTAGTCATCTATAAATTCTATGCTAGGGATCTAATTAAAAATTGCTCAAGTTAGATATAGTATTTGTTGACTATAATTTGTAATAATCTTGCTTCTCATGCAACCAATCTTTTTCTTAGCGTAAATTATTAGCACTTTTATTATTTTTTATGCAATACCTCATAAACACTTATGAGTGCTCTGGGCACTTAATGTAGGGTTATCCATCATTCTTTATTATTTATTCAATAGAATTTAGTATACCTAATTGGTTGCTTAATTTTTGTTGAAGTATATTTTGTCATACATATGTGCTCACTTAATAGTTGTTGGAAGCTTTGTATTGTAGTATATGTTAAATTACTAAATTAGTCCTTATGATTTTGAATGCATTTACTTTGTTTAACTCATCGTCTTATGCATGTGTAGAAGAAATGAATTGAAATGCTTTTACCCTTAACTGCAGGCTTGGTATTGTTGGTCTCGGTGAAGTGGGTTTGGTAGCTTTATATGTTTTTCCTCACTTTTAACTCATGAAGTACGTTTATCGTTTAAATGTATCTCAATCTTATGTGTACATGCACTGCCTAGTCTACCTTTAGTTGAACAATATAAGCATGGTAGTTCTTGTAAGGTTTGTTTTGGTTTTGCTTGCTATGCTTGAAACACCCTAGTACAAATTGTAAATAGCAAGTACATATTATTTAGGTTAGGGTTTTTAGGTTATTTTTTGTTTATAGAGAGTTTTCCCTTCTAATTCAAAGAATGGCTTTACCACACATCTGTTCTTTTTGTGTTGTACTTAAAGGTACAAATTAAAAATCTTTAACAAAATTAATCAACACTCCTATATTATATTTTGTATTAAATTTCAACTCTTTATTTATTTTATGATAACTATGCACAACCCTCTAAAGCTGGTCATCATTCTTAACAATTATTAGTGGAACCTTGGGGATTGGAAGATGGGTTTTCACTACATGAACCTTAGGTGGATTGCAAGCCAAATTGATGAACATGTTCAAGGAAGGAGTTGAACTTCACAATGATTTTGTCAATGAAGCTGATGAAGCTCTCATAAGGGTGAAGATATTGTTGAAATTCCTCATCTTAGTTGCTCCAATTTCCTTTCCAACACATTCTTTCTTATGCCACTAAATGTAAATTGTATACCTAGTTAAAATTGAGAGATCAAATTGCTTTTACAAATTGTATTGTGTGTTGTTGATTTATTGGTCTGCAATGCTCTGCTTTTCAAATAGAATTGTATTGAGTGTGCTCCTAGTGGAATTCTCATGTCAGTATGACAGCTTTGTGACCCTTAACTCCTGCCAAAGTTTGAGCGACACTTTCAATGCTCAATCATCTTGTTGACTAGCCCAATGATAATGAATGATATGGATGGCAATGTATAATGATTTCCAATGGTGTGCTACAGCTCAAATAGGAAATAATTGTAACAATGTGGGCCAACTAACTATAAATTCTTAATAATATGGAGTGTTACAGAATGAAAGCACTGGACATAATTTGAATATAATTCATAGTCTCATGAATATCACATTGCAATAGAAGAGAGTTATATTGATAATAGCGTCTTCACTAGGATACTTATCGTGTATATTTCTCCAATTTATTAGGCCCAACTCATAATCATACCTCAATAGGCCATGGCTGGAGGTCCTTGATCCATTCTACACAACTCATAGATATACTGATGTTGAGAGAGTACACATGACACTTGATCCCAGTGGTTGTTTGCAATTCGCCTAGAAGAAAATATATTTGATGGGCTTTTATATAGTAGATCGAATAAAAACTCTTACTAAGTTACTTATGTTGAGAGAGTACACATGACCCTTGATCCCAATGGTCGTTGGCAATTTCCTTAGAAGAAAATATAATTGATGTGCTCTCATATAGTAGATTGAATAAAAACTCTTACTAAGTTCAGTATTATGACTATATAGAATGAATATAAAGTGTTCCTTTTAGCTCATTTATTATCACCATTTATTTTTGCTACATAAGAACAAATCAGTAAAGAATATTTACAAATGACACAATAGTATGTCAGCAAGACTTGAAAGTACATTCAATTATGTTAAGGAAAGCACTAGGGCAAAAAGACCCAAGGGTCTAGAAAGAAAACATACACTTAATGTTACAATAATGCAAATTTAACCTGGGTAAATCTAAGGTGGTTAAACCCCAAATCATTTAATCCAAGCGCATGATCTTGTTTGGTTTTAGAGTTCACATTACAACTGCAAATACTACAGACAAATAATACCATATATTTAATTCATATTTCTTCAATAATACATATGCTTATAGAGTTGTTTAATCTCTTACATCATAGGAACCATTCCCTAATCATATGAGTTGTTCTAACAACTCATGTACCTATAATCACTCGTACATCTAATAATATTATATAATCCAACCCACTTATATTCTAGTACTAACAAACCTATCACAAATGATGTTATAATCCTAACAAACCCATTTGAATGCTGACATGAATTCCTAATACCATCCTTAAGTGGGAACATGGGGAGAAAGTACATCACATGAACTGGAAACAAAATTGTATGCTTATGCATACTGTTATCTGGATCTTGCTGTACATGATATTCTATGAAAACTTATCTCGCTTTCACATCCACACTTCCAAGAAGTCAAGCAGTCAGGATCTTTGTTGTCAGCTATAATCTCTCCTTTTTCAAACTGAGTCAAATCAGTGTACCCACAACCTATCTTCATTCCTCGTAGGTTGATGGCAGGATTTGCAAAGGAATAATATAATATAAATTTATAGTGTCTAAAAAGTGCCTAGCTATAATGTTGAAGAAAAAGGACCCTTAATGTATTGTTATTGCTTTGGGGCAAAAAAAAAATCATAAGTGGAAAAAATGAAAATTCAAATAAATAAATATTAATTACCTAAAAGGTAATTAATAATTAAAAAGGGAAAAGGTGAATATTCAAAATAAAATAAAAACTACTTTTTAGGGTTAGCTAGAAAAATCATACAAAAGAAAACATGGGAAATGAGGACGAAAACCCTCTTGGATTTGACAACGAAAGGCAACAATCTTTTGGTTTCTTATAGGTTGGCTTCATTCAGAAATTTGAGCTTCAACAAGACTTACAAGTATTACTTGTTTTTCAAGTTAGAAGTCTGTAAAAATATTTTATTCATTTTGCATATAATGCTGTCAGAATAAATTAGGAAATTGTTTTTTAATTATGTTGGAATAAGGGCCTGGATAAGGTTGTGCCAATTAGAAGTTCATGATGGGGCCATAATATGTAGTGGGGGTTTGCTTTGGGCCCGAGAATAGAGAAATATAAAAAACGAACAGAAGGAAAAAATGGTAGCAGCTTTATGCCTGTTGTAGGTCTGAAAAATCAAAAAAGCAATTCGAGTTCGTCTTCTTATGCCAGCCACCCTTTTTGTGATGTGACAGGGAAGGGGGAATTTGATTCGAGGATTGGTAAAAGTGAGCACAATTTCTCTTGAAAGACATGTTGGAAGTTTTTAATGTGTTTTTTTTTGGTATTAGTCCACTTTCCATATTCGATTGCTGCAATCCTTGTCTGAAAGCAGATGTAATGCCCCATCCAAAGGGCCAAGGCAAATCTTGGCAGAAAACACAACTGCCAAAACAACAAAGACACAACATTGCATGTCGCATTTGCACCATAGCATGCACACAAGTGCCATGTGGAATACAACAACACGAAGGCAACGGAAACAAGAGCAACCTCACCGCTACAAGCAAGAAGGTACTAGCGAGAGACTAAAAAATCGTGGAACAGTCTGAAATGATAATTGATTGATATTCAATAATTACAAAGGAGATGAAAGCTCCTTAAATAGAGATTACAAACAAAGTTTCTAAAACAGAAACAAAAGACAAAATAAACATTCTAAATAAGAACTAACTATGAAACAAAGAGAGTTTAATTGAATGACCATTATAGAAACATTACATAATTACTTTAACACCCTCCCTTAATGGTCATTCTAATAAATACCCTAAGAAGATTCGACATAATTTGGAGGTCATTTGGCCATGAATACACAGAAGGCTGTCCCCTCTCTTCAAAATGCTCTGCGACATGAGCCTGTTGTTGAGACTCTCGGTGCTGTAGAACTTCTGGATATGACCAAATTTACCATAATCCTTCCAACATGATGTTGAGTAACAAAGCTATCCCTCCCTTTATCTAGAGACATCAAGATTAACTTAAAAAACTTCACAATTCTAAAAAACAATGATTTTGCCAAACGATTTTGTAAAAAGAATATCAATTTTTTTTGCAGAACATTGTTTTCTCTAGAAAACCTAGGAGCAACCCAAAACAAGCTGCAAGAAACCATGATTGTATCCAAAAACCGTCCAAAAAAAATTGTTGTAAGACGACACCATGATTTTGTGGAAAATTGTCAAACCCCCGATATGATGTTTTTTTTTTTTGATGGGTAATGGGCCGAAGTCAAGATTTAATTATTATTATTTGTTGATTCAATTATTATTATTTGTTAAGATTAAGTAGATTCGAACCCAAGACCTCTTAGATTAGAGGTTCACAACTTTACCATTGTGCTATAGGTTGTTGCCTTAACCCTCGATGTGATGTTGAAATCATACAATTTTGTGAAAAAATCTGCAAAAATCTTTGTTCTGTGGAAAAATGGTAAAACCCCATGAACTCGGAAATCTGGAGAAAACCAACCATGATCATTTTTTGGAAAAATCATGCAAAATCGTTCCATATTTTTTATGGAAAAAAAGCATCTCCAACAAAGAAAGAACCCATAATTTTTGATGAAAAAATTGCAAAAAACCCTTGCAGATCTGAAAGGAAAGTTGCAGAAGCCACAAAATCATGATTTTCAGGAAAAAATGATGAAAAAATTCATTACAATTTTTTTGGAAAAATCGTGTGAAAACCCATAAAAAACCATGATTTTCTAGAAAATCGTACAATACACTGAAAAGTCATGAACCGAAAGGTTTGATTCTCAAAAAATCTTCAATCGCGATTTGCAACTTGATTTGATAAATGGGAACTCAAGAAACCTTTTATTTGTCCTGAAAACTTAAATATTATTAAGAAATCAGTAAATATTTTTTAAAAATTACAAAGAAATTTCTAGGTTTTTTCTTGTTTTTTTTAGACTACACGACGGTATAGCACCCCCTATAAACTGCAATGCGCCGATAGACTTTTTAATGTGACTGGTGACGCTGGTGCAACATGTCCTCTAGTACCATGTGGGTTGGGGGAAGAATGGACCTTGTGACCTCGTGCTTTACCACATGAAGCTCTTGCCAATCGAACTGGGCCCCCAATCAAAATAATTTTTGAGGTAAACCTCACGTTTTTTCATAAAAAAATAGTAAAAAACTTCTGGAAATACATTCCAGGTATTGAGACTGAATTTTAAAAATTTGCCAAAAAACTAACCTACGGGCTCTGATACCATGAAATGATAATCAATTGATATTCAATAATTATAAAGGAGACGAAAGCTCCTTAAATAGAGATTACAAGCAAAGTTTCTAAAATAGAAACAAAAGACTGAAAAAAAACATTCTAAATAAAAACTAACTACGAAATGGAAAGATCCTAATTGAATGACCATTATAGAAACATTACATAATTACTTTAACAAATCCTCCACAATGAACCTACAAGAGAGGTAACAACACCCATGATGATCAGGCATTAACCCATAATCGTGTTCTCTCAGAACACCACACCAGGATAGGATGAGAGAAATATCATCCTTCAATGCACTCGGGGAGACCAAAGATGATCCTCAAACACAAGGGCCAACCTACGCAAAAGGTTGTGAAATGGGAGACCTTACTCCCTTTCAATCTCATTGATCCTTGGTGGTCAGGGGTTTTTCTTAACTCTTAACCCATAGTTGGCACGAGTGAGGGTGAAAGCTTGATCTCCGACCTTCAATGAACTACCAATGAACGGGGATATCATACACTTGTAGAGGGAAATTGATGATCAAAAGCTTTATTTGGGGTCAAAAAGGAGGACATGGCCCCCCTTTCACCAATTGCCATCCTTTTACATAAGCCACTTCAATTAAAACCAACATCGAATAAGGAGGCAATCAATAGAAAACACTTCCCAAATTGTTCAAGACACCTGGCTGCCCATTGTAAAGGAGTTCCCATTAATAAAGAAGCATCAAGGAAATAGATTGTATCTCATAAGGAAGGAAGATGATTGGAAATTCATCTCGAGCACAACATACAGGAACCGGAAAAAATCAGGTTCTTTGACATTTATATAATACTACATGAATTCAATAAATGTCAGCATTATTTCTTCAATTCAATATATGTGTTTTAAATTCTTTATTCAAATAGAAAATTAGTTGGGCAGAATCCTTTAAAGTCATACAACATGCCTTTCTTCTTCTTTTCCATTAGACCAAAGACAATTTCTTAACAACTTCTAAATGTTCTCAACCAGGCACAAGTATAATATTAGCTATAAGAGCATAAAATATTTTGACAAACTTGAAGTTTTATAGCAAGGGACAACTACAAATTATACCATGTCATCATTTATTTTCAATCTTGTTGAACATCCAATCTCACATATGTTCCAGGGAGGAAGACAAAAAAAGTAATCCTTAAGTATTTTCCCAATTTAGAGGGTCCTCCTGATTACATAGAAACCAATTAGGAGAGATTTCAACTAGCCTAACATATCACATCAACCATTGAGCTTATCCACAAGTCAAGACCTGACAGTAAAGAACCTTGGAGTCACCCGTATGATCTTTCACAATCTTAGCATACATGGGATTTTGCTTAGGAGAGGATAAGATACCTTGGTATTTTATTCTGTTGTTGGTGGGTCATAAAACCCACATCAACACTACTCCTTAGGACTAAATTTCTCCTTTATCCCGGTGGTATGTCCCTAAGGAACTGTGAGGTCGAGAGGTACTCACCGATGTTGGTGTACCACGATGGTAGTGCCGCAATCTGAAACAAGCAAGCATCCGAACAATCATCATTCACTCCTTCTGGCTGCTCCTCGGACTTTATCTGTGATAACTGGTCAGCGATCATGTGGCTTCTCCTTGGTCGCACAATAATTATGAAGGTGAACTCCTGTAACAGGAGTAACCACCTGCTAACCCTTCCTTGAATAATCTGTTTGTTCACCAGGTACATGAGCGCTTGGTGGTCCACATAAAATGTGAACGTAGTCGCCTGTAAGTAATGACAAAACTTCTGTATGACGTAGACCATCCCGAGAGCCTCCCTCTCGGTCGTACTGTAATTCCTCTTCGCTCTGGATAACAATCTACTTGCAAAGTAGATTGGATGGTCTAGCCTGTGCTCGCCCACCTAAGCCAATGTAGCACCAATTGTGTAGTTGAGGCATCCACATGGACGTGGATCTCTTTATTCCAGTTCGGGTACGCCAAAATAGGTGCACCCACCAATCTGGTCTTCAATTCCTTGAAGGCTTCACCTTGTGTGCTCTCCTAGGAGTACGGCTCGCCCTTCCTTGTAAGCTTATCCAGAGGGTAAGAGACTTGTGTGAAGTTCTTGATGAACCTCTGATAATACCCGATGTGGTCGAGGAAATATTTGAGTCCAGTCACATCGGTTGGGGGTTCCATTTCAACAATTACCCTCACCTTATTTGGATCGGTTTTTAGTCCGGCCTTGCACACGATGTGTCCCAACAACTTCCCCCAAGGCACCATAAATCTCCACTTCTTTGGGTTCAATACCAACCGTGCCCTTTGACACTGTTCCATACATTCCTGAAGGACTACCAAATGAGTTTCTTGTCCATTGTAAATGGACCAATCATCAAGAAATGCTTTAAAATTCCCCACGGACTTCTTATCAAAGATGTGTAGGATGATTCTCTGAAAACTTGTCGGTGCGTTACATAATCCAAAGGGCATCCAATTGTAGGTGTAGACTCCATCCTCAACCACAATTGTGGTCTTGAGCTTGTCCTCCTCGGCAATGGAAATTTGGTTGTACCTAGAGAAGCTTTCCCTGAAAGAATACATCTCGTGCCAGACTACTTCCTCCAAAATACTGTCTGTGAATGGTATGGGAAATGGGTCCTTAATAATGACCGCGTTCAGGCTCGACATTGAATCATTATCTGACCCTTAGCATTGTAGTTTATTCGGCTCCGACCGTTGTTACTATTGTAAGTGTTATTATTGTTATTACTTCTGCCGCCCCTTCGGTTATTCCGATAGCCTCCAAATGATGCCGTTGTGTTGGTCTATTATTGAGAGGTGCCCGCTGCTGCGGACATCGTCAATTGTTCTTGTGTGAAGAGCACTTGTGCATTTCTTGTTTTCATGTTGTATGGGCACTCCTTAGTAGAGTGTCCCATCACTTGACAAATGTCACAGAAGGCCTTTTTAGGGCACGCGCCTTTTGTATGGCACTCTTCTTTGCAATTTGTGCACCATAACTCTCCCTCGCTTTTGCCACTGCTCCCCTTCATAGCTTTAAACTCCATACGATGCATATCCTTTTGGAGGGCTTGCACCTTTTTGCTAGACTCTTCATCATTGCTACTTCCCTTAGAGGAATCATCATCGTCTGACGACCTGTTTTTCTTCTTCCTCGACATTTTGCTTTCACTTTCTAGGTCCATGGCTAGGTTGTACACATCTTCATATTGTAAGAACCCCCTGTGGTTCTAACTTTGAAAAACACTGGAATGTTACAATTTTAGATGTACACTTTGCAGGCAAGCTCTGATACCACTGTAAGAACCCCCTGTGGTTCTAACTCTGAAAACCACTGGAATGTTACAATTTTAGATGTTTGACATTTTATCAAACACTTTGCCGGCAAGCTCTATCTTGCTGTCTTTTATTTTCAGGTTGTCTTTGCTTGCTTGGAACGGTTTCAAATGAAGTTTAAATGCTTGCAAATGATTTCTAAGATATTTAGACAAAGAATTAAAATGCAAATGCAATCTGTTTTAACTATTTGAAAGCATACATATGATCTGTACATGTAAAATGTGCATCTACAACCAATAGACATTTTCACAAACACTTGGCATGCAAACCTTTATTTAATCAACATATCATAATGCATACAATGCCAATTCTGATATATTGAAATGTTATTACAGAATTAGAACCTGGTAATAAAATGCAGCCCATGTGTTATGCCAAAACTCACTAATATATATGTCGCTGCTCTCTGTAAATGTCCTTAAATCTAATGCCAAGGCTGGGAAACATTAATTTGAAGCACCTTATACTCCAGACATGCCTACTCCCTGTCAAATGCTGCCCCAATAATTAATTCACAGCCTCAACATAGTAGGCGTTGCCTGTGGAAGAGTGGCGGCTTCTCAAACACCAAACTCTGACCTTACTAATGGCCGTGATCTGCATTTAAACACATTCCCAACACTCTACAATATAACACTGATATGAAACGCTGAACCTTCTTCACCATTCGGTCACCAAATTAAGCACAATCTTAATCTCTGGATGAGATTAACGCTGACACAATTTATTGGCAGAGATCAACCAATTCAAAGTGCAAAACACTTGAAGAATTTTCAATTCTTCCAGCCTTCAAATGCTGAAACCCTTGGCTACAATATTCATCACAAATTCATAAAATATCAAATGCACAATAGAATGATTTTATTTTTTGCACAAGCATTGCTTTAATAATATTAAAAGATATCTTCTTCAAGACACGAAAGACAAATAACTTCTCACACTTTTTTCACTAAAGAGCCTTCATCAATACACTTTTCAATTAGAAGCCTTCATTTCATAACTTTGAATTAATCATAAATAACTCCAAAGCTAAAAGCTTCATGAAGACACTTTTCACTTAAAAGGCTTCTTCAACACACCTTTCACTTAAAAGCATTGCTTTTAAGACTTAGGATTATATTCCATGTGAATAAATGATTAATACCCCCACTAGGTGCCCAAAAACAATTTTTAACTTAAACTCAATATATACCACTGAAAGTGCCAATATCATCACCGACTGAATATAGTGCCTAGGTGCTTGCCAGGAATGGAAACCGCCATCACTGACTTACTAAAAATAGTAAGTCGACTAACTAAGACCCTCAAATCAAGGCGTTGGCTCACAAAGCTCGCGATGATGAGCCAACCTCTGCATATTCCTGGAACCTGCTAAATTGGGGACATTACAGTCCTCCCTCCCCGAGATTGCTTGTCCTCTAGCAATCATCGAAACAAGGCACATATCGATCCACTCGGATCCCAAGGATAAGTACGTATAATGTCCCAGGCATCACCTGCAAACTCCTGTGATGACAACTCCATCCAAAGAGTTGTCCTGATCACACTGTCACCATGCCAACCATAGCGAACCTTACAATCCAAAGTGCTAATCCCGCCTACCCCGGATCCCGGTAGAGACAAAACTCATATCCATCCATAACAAGGAAGAATGGATATTCGATACCATTTGATAGACCAAAACTCCCTGCACACCCTACCAATCTGCTCTGTGTATGAAGTCCATCTGTGCAACAGGGATAGTACTCCCAAAAACAGCTGTACCATAACCCAAATATCCATCTTCTGCAAAATTATCATGGATATGTTGACCCTGCAAGTAGCCTCCTGCTAACTTGCAGTAACTAATCCCATCAACTGTAGATGGAGAAAACCCATCCCATAAAGGATGGTATAAACCTGGAGCCAACCCACACCGATGTGCAACCAAATCCTTAACTTGTGGATCAAAAGAGAAATGATGTGTTTCACTGTGTAATTACGGTAAAATGCTTCAATCCCTGTTAGAGGCTCATCGATAAGAATCCGAGAATCAAGAGATGGCCCCAGTCTTTGACTCTGAATAACTAGTTGGGCAGGATCCTAGGTAACCCTGTTAGCAAACCCAACCACAAAATCCCTGTGCGTAAGCATTGTAGTCAAAGTATCTACAATCTTTCCCACTAAAACCTGAATACCACGAGAACCTCGGATGAAAGTACCCTTAGAGGCCCCGAAAGGTCCCTCTTGCAATTCCAGACTCTCAAGTAGATACTCCATAAATGACTCTATGTAGTAGAAATTTGATGAAGAAGCATCAACCTACTCCCCTGCAATCCAAAACTGATCCCTCTAAAACCGTGGCACTATCAACTGCCTATTGCTATCAGATGCATGAGATGAAGTAATAGATTTTCTTTCGGCAGAAGGAAACAAATCACCATGAGAGCTCGTCTCCAAATTAGATGATACCCTACCTATGTCCTGTGAAGAAGAGAGAGTAGTGTCAGGAACTGGCACACAACTCTCTAACGAATCCACTACTGCTACCTCGAGCCTCTCAACAACCTGTTTTGTATCATCCATCATCGTGCTAACTATTGGAGGACCTGGTACCACAAGAAGCTCTCTACAGTCCTCCACTGATGCACTCACCTCCTCTGTAACTACTGCACTTGTACCAATGATGGATATAATTGTGTCCCCAACACATCCATCACTGCCATACGTGGAAGCCGATGCACCACCACCCACCACTATATGTAGCTGGATTGAATCTGTGGCTAGTGTAGACTGTACGTGCTCCAACTCCACAGTCACCTTCCCCAACTGCATTTGCGACTCCTCAAGAGCCAACTGGGTGCTCTCTAACACCCCAGAAGTTGCTTGAAGCTCATGGATGAGCTCAACTACCTCCTATTTCCTTAACAATTCCTCGTAACAAGTGCTCCCCCACTCAAGCAGGTGTTCCCTGTCAGCTAACAACTATACATAACTCTGCCTCAAAATAAATTCTGATAGCCTTTCGAAGTGAATGAATCTCTGCTAGGGAAAGATTGCTACCTTGGTGCTCATTTGACATAGGAGCACCCCAACCGTAAACAACCAACAACAGCCGGATAGCATCATAATGCTCAAGAGCTGAAGAAATATCTCTATCGCTCACTCTTAGCTGTTCGGACACAAGATGTCTCTACATGCCCTGGCTCCTCTGTACACTCTCTGTCTCACTAATCGCACTGTGGTAGGAAACTGTATCTACCAGACTCACCTCATGATCACTATCCTCATGTGTGCTAACAACCTCGCACATGTCCACCAACGAGGTACTGTCAATGGGTACCTCTACAAATACCTCCTCTGAAGAAATGGAAGCCACTGCTATATCAAACTCCTTGCACACATCTACTTCCTCATCCTCATCCGTGAGTCCCTGTAAAACAGGATCCTGGGAACCATCACTATCAGATGACAACTCTGAGTCAACACTCGATGTTTGTAATGATAAACTAGACTCACTGCAACACACATCCTCATACCAAACATCAGAGGTATCCACACCGCTAGTATTAGCATAGTCTAACTGAGACCCCTCTGCTATCTCTTGCTGCATACATGACTCAATGTCATCATGTGAATCAACAACACTGGGGCATGAATCTACATCACCTGACTCCTCCGTAACACTCAAATCATGGGTGTCAGCACTGGGTAGCTCCATGCTCACATCCTCTATACATGAGAAGACTGCTATCTGTTGCACTGACCCAACACTACGACTGCTACTATAAAAATCAGAGCTATCAGAGCTCATATCCTCCTCGCAATCCCCAAAAACAACACCATCATCTAATGAATTGACACCCATTATGGCATCGACAACACCTTCCGCACTTACACTATCCACAACATCATCAACAGGCTCACAAAAGGGATTGCTGTCCTGAAAATCAAATCCTGTCACACTAGTACTACTACCAATTGATGTAAAGCTGCCATCAATGGTAGTGAATATGTCATCAGCCTGTTTCGTGACACTAACTCTGATATGCTCAAGATGCTGAGACTTAGTACCGCTGTTCTTCAACAAGTCAGTCACATCAATATGTTCCTATAAAGAGTCTCCAACATCATGTGTGCAAATAGGACTAGTTGCTGACCCACTATGTACAGGATCATCTCCACAATGATCAGTAGCTACTGAAAATTCATCATGAAGATTTCTGGATGCCTCACCTGTAAAGATCTCGCATCTCTCCTCCTGTCTTTTTCGTGAAGAGGATTTATTGAAAAAAGAAACCAAAATTTTTGTCGCCTTATCAATAGTTGCCGGATTTGAGAGTTTCACATTTAGCCTTTTCCGAGTTTGCCTCAGTTTCTCCATTTCTTTCATCATGGCATTTGTTTGCTTTCTGAGATTAGTCATACTGTTCAACTGGTTTCCATATTTTCTTGATTTCCCGTATTTGTCCATGATTGAAATAGCAACAAGAGTGCTGATCAGTGAAAACAAATGTGTGAGCTCAATGATTTCCACCCCAACAGGATGGCAGGGAATCACTCTGATACCACTGTAAGAACCCCCCGTGGTTCTAACTCTGAAAGATATTGGAATTGTTACAATTTTAGATGTTTGACATTTGGTCAAACACTTTGTAGGCAACCT
Source organism: Thuja plicata (assembly GCA_018584345.1). NCBI lineage: Eukaryota > Viridiplantae > Streptophyta > Pinopsida > Cupressales > Cupressaceae > Thuja > Thuja plicata. The sequence goes on from MU227359.1 coordinate 632,124, forward strand.
CTGACAAACACCAAATTGCTTTACTTTTCAAATGTTTGACATTTTATCATACACTTTGTAGGCAAGCTCTGATACCACTGTAAAAACCCCATATGGTTCTAACTCTGAAAAACACTGTAATGTTTCAATTTTAGATGTTTGATATTTGGTCAAATAGTTTGCAGGCAAGCTCTGATAGCATTGTAAGAACCCCATATGGTTCTAACTCTGAAAAACACTATAATGTTACAATTTTAGATGTTTGATATTTGGTCAAACAGTTTGCAGGCAAGCTCTAATACCACTGTAAGAACCCCCTGTGGTTCTAACTCTAAAAAACACTGGAATGTTACAATTTTAGATGTTTGACATTTTCTCAAACACTTTGTAGGCAAGCTTTGTCTTGCTGTCTTTTATTTTCAGATTGTTTTTGCTTGCTTGGAATGGTTTCAAATGAAGTTTAAATGCTTGCAAATGATTTCTAAGATATCTAGACAAATAATTAAAATGCAAATGCAATCTGTTTTGACCATTTGAAAACATACATATGATCTCTACATGTAAAATGCGCATCTACAACCAATAGACATTTTCACGAACACTTGGCATGCAAACCTTTATTTAATCAAAGTATTCATAATGCATAGAATGCCAATTGTGATATATTGAAATGTTATTACAGCATTAAGGAGAACCTGGTAATAAAATGCAGCCCATGTGTTATGCCAAAACTCTAATATATATGTCGCTGCTCTCTGTAAATGTCCTCAAATCTGATGCCAAGGCTGGGAAACATTAATTTGAGGCACCTTATACTCCAGACATGCCTACTCCCTGTCAAACGCTGCCCCAATAATTAATTCGCAGTCTCAACATAGTAGCCACTGCCCGTGGAAGAGTGGCGGCTTCTCAAACACCAAACACTGACCTTACTAATGGCTGCGATCTGCATTTAAACACATTCCCAACACTCTATAATTTAAGACTGATATGAAACGCTGAATCTTCTTCACCATTCGGTCACCAAATTAAGCACAATCTTAATCTCTAGATGAGATTAACGCTGACACAATTTATTGGCAGAGATCAACCAATTCAAAGTGCAAAACACTTGAAGAATTCTCAATTCTTCCAGCCTTCAAATGCTGAAACCCTTGGCTTCAATATTCATCACAAATTCATAAAATATCAAATGCGCAATAGAATGATTTTCGTTTTTGCACAAGCATTGCTTTTATAATAATAAAAGATATCTTCTTCAAGACACGAAAGACAATTAACTTATCTCACACACTTTTCACAAAAGAGCCTTCATCAATACACTTTTCAATTAGAAGCCTTCATTTAATAACTTTGAATTAATAATAAATAACTCCAAAGCTAAAAGCTTCATGAAGACACTTTTCACTTAAAAGGCTTCTTCAACACACCTTTCACTTAAAAGCATTTCTTTTAAGACTTAGGATTATATTCCATGTGAATTAATGATTAATGCCTAAGATACCGGGTTCGCCCTTGGACCCCCCCGGACCAGTATAAGTTCGAACCAGTTCGTGGTTTGGGTCCGGTCCGCCTGTGGGTCCGGTCTGGGTCTGGTCCACAGGGACCAAGTTCGAACCACCCAACAATCAGTTCGAACCTAAGCGAACTTGCCGGAAAACGACGAACTTGGAATGAACTTTGCCGAATTTTTGCCAGCGGAAGTAGTTTAAGATGTTTTTTTGGGAAAATTTATAAATTATTGACATCCACAACCCAAAAACCCATTTAATAATTTGGGGTGGAAACTGCACCAATAAAAGTGGGGAAAAATTAACCTTCGAGTCTAATTAGGCTCCATATAGAAGATGATGATGATGAAGAAGAAGAATATCATTAAATTATTAATCCATTATATGAACTTCAAACAATGATACTTGAATTGATGTTATGATTTAATTTTAATGTTTTGAATCTTTGATGTTGAACTTGAAGTATATGATGGTATGATCATGGATTCATGATTCATGATGCTATGATTACAAATTTAAAGTGTTTTTATTGTTTCAATGTTTACTTTTTATGATACTATGTGACATTCTAATGTTAACTCATGCTTCTAGGCTGCATAAATATCAAAATATGTATATATAAAAAATTTACATATTTTAGTACTAACGAACCCGAACCCGAACCCCTTTTCAAAATTTTGCCGCACCGGCGAACCGGTTCTTCAAACTCAAACCGACATCCTAGATTAATACCCCCACTAGGTGCCCGAAAGCAATTTATAACTTAAACTCAATATATACCACTGAAAGTGCCAATATCATCACCGACTGAATATAGCGCCTAGGTGCTTGCCAGAAATGGAAATCGCCATCATTGACTTACTAAAAATAGTAAGTCGACTAACTAAGACCCTCAAATCAAGGCGTTAGCTCACAAAGCTCGCGATGATGAGCCAACCTCTGCATATTCTTGGAACCTGCTAAATTGAAGACATTACAGTCCTCCCTCCTTGAGATTGCTTGTCCTCAAGCAGTCATTGAAACAAGGCACATATCGATACACCCGGATCCCAAGGATAAGTATGTATAATGCCCCAGGCATCACCTACAAACTCCTGTGATGACAACTCCATCCAAAGAGTTGTCCTGATCACACTGTCACCATGCCAACCATAGCGAACCACACAATCCAAAGTGCTAATCCCGCCTACCCCTGGATCCTGGTAGAGACAAAACCCATATCCATCCATAACAAGGAAGAATGGATATCTGATACCATCTGATAGACCAAAACTCCCTGCACACCCTACCAATCTGCTCTGTGTATGAAGTCCATTTGTGCAGCAAGGACAAGTGCTCCCAAAAACAGATATACCATAACTCAGATATCTATTCTCTGCAAAACCATCATGGATATGCTAACCCTGCAAGTACCCTCCTGCTAACTTGCAGTAACTAACCACATCAACTTGAGATGGAGAAAACTGATCCCATAAAGGATGGTATAAACATGGAGCCGACCCATACCAACGTGCAACCAAATCCTCAACCTGTGGATCAAAAGAGAAATGATGAGTGCTCCTCACTGTGTAATTACGGTGGAATGCTCGAATCTCTTTTAGAGGCTCATCAATATCAATCCGAGAATCAAGAGATGGCTCCAACCTCTGACTCTGAATAACTGGTTGAGCAGGATCCTGGGTAACCCTCTCAGCAAACCCAACCACAAAATCCCTATGAGGAAGCATTGCAGTCAAAGTATCTACAATATTTTCCACTAAAACCCAAATACCGCGAGAATCCCGGATGAGAGTACCCTTAGAGGCCCCGAAAGGTCCCTTCTTCAATTCCAGACTCTGAAGCAGGTACTCCATAAATGACTCTGTGTAGTAGAAATTAGATGAAGCATCAACCTACTCCCCTGCAATCCACAGCTGATCCCTCTGAAACCGTGACACTACCAACTGCCTATCGCTATCAGCTCTATGAGATGAAGTAATAGATTTGGTTCCTACAAAAGGAAACAAATCACCATGAGAGCTCGTCTCCAAATCAAATGATACCCTACCCATGTCGTGTGAAGAAGAGGGAGTAGTGTTAGGAACTGGCACACAACTCTCTGACGAATCCACTACTGCTACCTCGAGCCTCTCAACAACCTGTTCTGTATCATCCATCATCGTGCTAACTATTGGAGGACCTGGTACCACAAGAAGCTCTCTACAGTCCTCCACTGATGCACTCACCTCCTCTGTAACTATTGCACCTGTACCAAGGATGGATGTAACTCTGTCCCCAACACATTCATCATTTCCATCTGTGGAAGCCGACTCACCACTAACCACCACTATATGTAGCTGAATTGAATTTGTGGGTGGTGTAGACTGTACTCGCTCCAACTCCACTTTCACCTTCCCCAATTGCATTTGCGACTCCTGAAGAGCCAACTGGGTGCTCTCTAACACCCCAGAAGTTGCTTGAAGCTCATGGGTGAGCTTAACTACCTCCTCTTTACCTAACAATTCCTCGTAACAGGTGCTCCCCCACTCAAGCAGGATTTCTTTGTCAGCTAACAACTGTACATAACTCTGCCTCAAAATTCTGAGAGCCTCTTGAAGTGAATGAATCTCTGCTAGGGAAAGATAGCTACCACCATGCTCATCTGACATAGGAGCACCCAACTGTAAACAACCAACAACTGCTAGATAGCATTATAATGCTCAAGAGCTGAAGAAATATCTCTATCGCTCACCCTCAGCTGTCCGGACGCAAGATGTCTTTGCATGCCCTCGCTCCCCTGTACACTCTCTATCTCACTAATTGCGCTGTGGTAGAAAACTGTATCTACCAGACCCACCTCATGATCACTATCCTCATGTGCGCTAACAACCTCGCACATGTCCACCAACGAGTTACTACCAATGGGTACGTCTACAAATACCTTCTCTGAAGAAATGGAAGCCACTGCTGTATCAAACACCTTGCACACATTTGCTTCCTTATCCTCATCCGTGAGTCCCTGTAAAACAGGATCCTGGGACCCATCACTATCAGATGACAACTCTGAGTCAACACTCAATGTTTGTAATGATAAACCAGACTCACTGCAGCACACATCCTCCTCATACCAAACATCAGAGGTATCCACAACGCTAGTATTAGCATAGTCTAACTGAGACCCCTCTGCCATCTCCTGCTGCATACATGTCTCAATGTCATCATGTGAATCAACAACACTGGGGCATGAATCTACATCACCTGACTCCTCCGTAACACTCAAATCATGAGTGTGATCACTGGGTAGCTCCATGCTCACTTCCTCTATACTGGAGAAGACTGCTGTCTTCTGCATTGACCCAACACTATGACTGCTGCCAAGGGATCCCTTCTCAAAAGCTTCCTTATAAATCATCATTAGGTCATTTACTATCTAAGACGAGCCGACTTTATAAAATTCAATTGATCAGCCATCAACCTTAGGAGGCATACAATTTTATAAGGATTGAAGAGAAATTAGATCTCTTCTTTGCAAAGCTCTTTCTCTAGATTCTCATATTCTTCCTCATAATTTTTTTTGAAACGATCTGTTTACTAATTTCCTGAGCTTGTTTGCATTGAGTATAATCAACATGTTCTTATGAAATTCTTTGAAAGCTTCTTTCCTATCATTGTCACCATTGCAATGATTTCCATACCCCTAAATTGGACCAACAGCTTCCTTACAATAATTTACCCTTGGAATACTGAAAAAAAATTGGAACCCTTGTCTCCTTATTCCTTAAGCCACTTCATTTTTGCATTAATCCTTGGACATTGGGCATTCCTGTTTTGAAAGCATCTAAGCTTATGCCTAGTATCAGCAAGTGAGGTGATAAGATATTCTATACTAGGATCCTTCTGTAATTGGCTTTTGACAGATAGACTTTGCTTGCAACAGAATAATACTTTCTATCCAGAGCTGTTTTTTTCCCATTCATTTGAAACTATGACTTCCAACTGCCCATAGCACTATACCTCTAATTGATTGCAGTAGAACTAGCAAAGGGTGCTTTGTTTATCTATCTCAAAGTGCCAATACCATCAAGAGTATCTCGATCTTTTGATAAATCACTACTCAGCTTGAAAAGACTTTTTCTCCTGTACTTCTCACTATTACATATGCTCTTGACCCAAATTGTTTCCTCAATGGTATAATGATTGGACATGGCGAGAGGAAGAACTTGCACACAATTATAGTTTGCTATATTGTTAAAACAAAAGGTATTTTTTCTACACATAATCTATCCAATTTGGAGAAAAGTAATTTCCCATCTTTTTGTCTAGTACACCAGGTGAACCAAATACTTTTGCTATTAGATTTATTTCTTTCATGAGGCTCAATTAATTTCAAGATTATATTAGTTTTGGCCCAGAAGTGTTGCTCATGACCTTTCAATTCACCGGAATGCCACCTAACATGTTTACTTTTTGTCCACATGCAAAAGACAGCTGTTACCAAAGGCAAAATCCTCATAAATCAGGAAAACAGGGACATGTTCAGCGCTGTTCTTAAACAGCAATTTCATGAAATGAACAATATCGTGACAGATGAAAGGGGCAATAAAGAGATTGGTCATGTTCATAGTAGTTTTCTGATTCCTATTATATAGAAGGTGTTAAAGGCATGTAAGAGATCTTGTAGTAGGAAGAGGGCAGCAAACACTTCTCTAGCAAATCTGTGGTTTGACGAAGAATGTAAGGCAGCCAAGAGATCTTTAAAAGTGAAAGATTTGAGCAAAGAAAACAAGAAGTATGCAAAATTGTTCCAAGCTAAAAAAGAAGAGTATGTAAATGCAAGGAGGGAGTTAATTTTTCTTGGAAAACACAATCCCAAAGACTTTTGGAAGGAACTACAATAGAGTGAAAAACAAACTGAGAATAATAGTAGAGATGCTCAATGGCTAGAATATGCAAAGTTACTCTATGAGCAGACACATGAGAAGAACTCTCCTCCCATAGTGAACACTTCGGTGGATGATATCAAACAGGGAGTAAAGAATTTATCAAGTGGTAAGGTAAGTGACATTGATGGGCTTCAAGCTGAATTGTTAAAGTGAGGAGTTGAGCTCCTTGCCCCTCACATAAAATAAGTCTTCAATAGGGTTATTCAGGATGGTTTTCCAATGGATTGGACAACTAGTGTGGTTATTCCTCTCTTTAAGAGTGGGGACATCAATAACCTATCTAACTATCGCACTATTATGGTCACCCTCTTCTTGGCAAACTTTTTGGGAGCATGGTAGAACGTAGATTCAACAGTTGGGTAGAAGGTGAAAGAAAAAGAGCAAAAGGGCAAGTTGGTTTCAGGCCTAGACATTCTACCATTGATCATTGCATCACCTTTTGACACTTGATAGAGAAAATATGGGACAATCTGGGGGAGGAAGCATATTGTTGTTTTGTGGACTTTAAGAAGGCCTTTGACACAATGCGTAGAGATAAGTTGTGGGACAAAATGGAAGAACTAGGTATTCCTAATGTGTATAGAGCGACAATGCATAGACTATATGAGAGTCAAAGCCAAAATCAGAACCAAGGAAGGAATGTCCGAATGTTTTGGCAGTGACATTGGCGTTAAGCAAGGATGTCCGTTATCACCCACTTTGTTTGGTTTATACATTGATAAATTAGAAACTTGGTTAGACAAAATAGATGGAGAAGGGATCCAACTGGCAGGATATGTGGTGACGCTACTTATACGTCAGTGATCTTATCATAATATCAAAAACAACTCATGGATTAAGAGATCACCTAAGGGCCTTAGAGCACTTTTGTTAGGAGGTAGGGATGGAGGTGAACATTACCAAAACAAAAATCATGATTGTCTTTTTGAAGAGGAAAGAAAAACAAACTACCTTCCTTTTCGAAGGCAACCCATTAGAAATTGTGAAAGAATACAAATATTTGGGGATTGACTTCCACTATAGGCTCAATTGTGAGACTTGTAGAGTGAAAAGGATACAGGGAGGTTGGAAAGCATCATATCTACTCCAAAATAGGTGCAAAATTGCTGAACATTGGGACTAGAAAACCAAAAATCCTTTTTTTGGTTTGTTGGTCACGCTAGTTGTTCTATATGGTTGCGAAGTTTGGGGAGACAACATGACAAAATGTAGATGGAGATAGTTAGAGAGAATTCAAAAGCACTTAATCACAAGCAGTCTCAAAGTCAAAACCTCAGTGCCATATGAAATCCTATTAGCAGAAGCTGGTACTTTTCCGTTGGAGGTGGCAGCGATAACTTGGTTAATAAGCTATTTAAAGAAGCTTGAAAACATGGATAATCAATGATGACCCAAAATTGCAATGAAAGAGGGTCTTGACCGTAGGAAGAAAACTTGGATAAACATAAAGTGGTTGAACATGTGGAACATCAAGTTACAAGAGTGTCCTAATACCAATAAGGAAATAAAAAACTGTCATAGAAAAAAGTTTCTGACTGCAATGTGGAACAATCGCATTTGTCGAAAAAAGGCTCACTACGTCAAAGAAAAAACTGTCATAGAAAAAAGTTTCTGACTGCAATGTGGAACATGGAGAGAAAGCGTATCTAGGGGCAGCTATTGTAATGACCCAAACCGGGTATTTCCCAAATTTCCACAAATATATCTCATACAGATTTAAGCAAATGCATTCATGCAATAAACCATGGATTCAACAATAATAAACCAGCAAAACTATTCCATTAAAACCCTCAACAAATATTATTGCATTATACAACAACAATACAATAACAGTGAGATTTCTCACGATCCAAAACCGAACTACAGATTGCAACAAAATATCAAATAACAAAAAGAACTTGGAAATGCAATGGTGAACTCTGTTGTGAATCCACCCCCGAGATGAACTAGGTTTCCATCCAATCCACCGAGAAAGCCTGAAGGTTTCCGTCCTCAGGTTTCAGAATTGAAAGCTGAAGCTTCCTGGATTCGCTAAGAGAAATAAATTCATAAAACTAAGCATATCAAATGAGCCTCCATTCCTTCTTTTTAAGCAATAGCCGTGATCCTTTAGTTTCCTTTCTTTGTCTCTTCATATTCCACTTTTTGTCACTTTAAATTAATACATCCATTTAATAATAAAGTGACATAATAATAAAGTATGAAATCTTCTGGCATTAAAATGGATGACCAAACGAACTCGGAATAAGAAGTGTGATAGCTTGCCGGAAAGCTCTCGGCGAGACGCTCCAAGTCCAATACTGAAATGCCAAGAAAACTGAACTCTGCCGACTTACTAAAAATAATAAGTATTCAGAAACCCTGCAGAAACTGCTCTGATTGGCTTGAAACTGGAATTATCTAGGCCAAATATCACACTGATCCATATAAAGCGTTGGTTAGCCCACTAGACCATGATGAAATGGCTAACGACGCAGCAAAAATAATGTGCCCGAAAAAGGGGACATTACAGCTATTAAAGGGAAAGCTTGGCTTTTAGTGGCACAATTGAGGACAGGTTTGCATCATCTCAGATGCGAGACGGGTAGATGGAAAAGGCCCAAAGAGATGTAGGAAGAGAGGACTTGCATGAAGGGTGCGATTGAGACAGAATGACATTTTCTCACTGAATGTGCAGCGTATGTAGGCATCCGTGCTCAGGACGAAATCATCTTGAAGGCCGACAACATGCACAGTTTATTTGAGGATATGCTAGTTTGATAGTCAAGATTCAGAGTAGGAGATCAGACATGGAAAGGAATATAGTTATAGCTTAAGGCTGTGAACCTGTGGTCCCTTAGACTGATCAGTCTCGTGGACATCATTAAAATTCTTCATTCATTCATATAATGTCCCCTTTAAGGATTGAAAGGGGAGAAGCCAACCAATTCCACAACTCAATATTTTCTCTATAATCATTAGCAGCATATATTGTGCAAATACTAAATTTTAGATTGTCTTTCTCAATAATAATCCACACCCCATATATTGCATGGGGAGCATATTGAGTTTTAACATAGGGAAACCATTTTTTGTCAGCAAGGATGGCTGTACCTCCTCTTTCTTTCAAATGATAGAAGGTACAAAATTCTGAGTTCTTCCACACAAATATCAAAACATTCTGCAGTTGAAACCCAATTGCTTTTTAACTCTTACACAACAAGAAATCCAAGTTACCTATTTTGTTGCAAAAACAATCTTAAATTTTTTTTCTCCTAGGGAAATCAAGTCCTCTGATATTCCAACTTATTGACTTGATATTCATTATGGGCGTGAGGAAGAGCTAGGATGCCATTGATATTGTACAATCTGTGTAATAACCACCTTCAATTTTTATTTTGAAAATATGTTAGTTTTCAACTGGAACGAAATGTATAACAACTTTCTTTCCACTTTTTGATCTCCCAGATCCCGGAAAGGGCAAGGTGAGAGCCTACAATGTTTCTGATAAAGAGTACTGAAAGAAAGGCATCAGACGGTGTCATGTCCCCTTTCTAGAGCGGACATCAGAGACGAAGGAGTCGGCCTATCATTGGAGTCTCGTAGGCTAGCAGAGATGGATAGGGACTCATTCAGTGCATACAATGACTGGGTTTTGGCCTTACAAGCAATTTGGAGCCAGTTTGGAGCAGTTCCTAGATTTTAGGGGATATCCCTACTTTTTAGGAGGATGTGGTAGTTTCCAGATGTGAGGTCCCACTGGACCATTCCATGGTTTCAGTTTCAGGATGACAGGGTGTGTTCCCTAGTTTCTAGGAGCATCCCTAGATTCTAGGGATGGGACTGCCAGTTGACCCATCTCGTTCGACATCAGTCTGTACAGGTGACATGGTGGTAAATATAGTGTTGCAGTGCAGTTCCTTGATTTTAGGAGGCAGTTCCTACTTTTTAGGAGGGGAATTCCTACTTTTTAGGAGGTGGTGT
>MU227359.1:650349-686578 GCA_018584345.1 Thuja plicata
CTCCATGTGACCATGAGGTATTTCTAAAAATAGCAAGGGTCCATCTCTATAGCTCCAGAATAAGCCTAAAAATAGCCATTTCTTCCCTGTGCCATAACTGACCCTCTATCCATGTCTACTAGCCTACGAGGTTCCACTGATAGGCTAACCACTAGCTAGCATGATGTCACTAGCTTGAAGGGGACATCACATAATAACTTGAGCACATTCACTAACAGTTGGAAAGCTTATACAACTGAAGGTAAATAACAGGCTCCATCCTCTTGTTTAATGGTGGGCGATTACAAACCTCTTGTATAGTGGGGTAAGTACCAGCAATAAAGAAAATAAAATCAGCAGTGGTATTATTATCCTGTGTTACAATGTAAATGCTTAGATAAGGAAAGCTCTTCAGCAGTATAACCATCCGAAGCTTACAATGTCAGTCCATAAGCAAAGAGCATTGTGATTGAACAACTGCTGTCATAGAATGCTTGCAAGATAAATAAGCTGAAGCAAATGCTGACACGAGAGAAAATACTACTGAAATACCCTAGTGCAATGCCCAATATGAAGAAAAAAAGGACCCAACTTGAATAACAATGATATACCTTGAAAATAGGTGTTAGAATGATCATTCCCTTAATTGATATTTTTGTCTTAGTTACCAACTAGGACTCAGCAAGCTGATTGCTTATTTCGATTAGGATTCAGACTGTCATAAAAAATTGTCAAAATCTCAACACAGAATTGACACTTTAAGAAAAGTGCAAATAATCCTTTTTTCAAAAAACATGAATTTTTGAATTTTTCTATCTAGACTTGGCCAAACTTTCGAAGTCTCTGAAATTATTCTGTAGGCCTGGTTTGGGTATGCTCAACCTGTGACTCAGGGGAACTATGACTTCTTTAATGAATCACTTTATTATGTACTTAACTACCGTAACTGGTACAGAAAAAGGTGTGATCCATCAGACTGGTACCTTTTTAATATCTGTATAAGGATGCTTTACATATTGCTGGAACATCATCCTGTACAACTTTAGTACATTATAATATATTCTCATACGTACCTTCCCTTTCTTGTACCAGATTACTAGACAAAAACTTAATTTGTTTTATCCTTACCAGCTGTTATAATTAATATATTAATTAAGAAATGTTCCTTATTGAGAAAAATACAATTGAGAATTAAAGAAAACCATAGTTTATAGGAATAATCTCTGGGTGAACCTGATATTGTGGGCACAAGTAGTTGTCTACATTAATGGAATTGTCAATTCTTTTGCTCCATTCTTCTTTTTAGTAAGCAGTGCTTGAAAGTTGAATGTATTGCTGATCTTCTCTGGACTCCAATTAGCTTCTTATGTGATGGATTCTTTTCTTTACTTAGTATAAATAATCTGAAATTCATAATTTCTAATGTTTTATGTACTAAAGAATGTCATTTTAGGGAAGTGCAAGGTTCTTTGCACATCTGTGGACAAGCGAAATCCACAGCCTTCAGAGGAAGAGTTAGAAGCTTCACATTACTACTTCTATCGGAGATTTGACGTTGAGAATTATACAATTTCAGAAGATATGGATCTTATAATAAAGGACTTTGGAGGTAAATTTCTGAATTTCTTATTCATATGTGCTCAACAAAAGTACCCATTTTTGATGTTAGTCAAAAGTCCCTCTTGTCATATAACTCAAATGCTTTTGTTGCAGTTGAGTCAATTTTCAACTCTGAAGGTTCACAAAAAACTAATTCTGCTACTGGTCTATCTGAGGAAAATCAAACAAATGAAGGTGAAAGAATTCATCATACTGATACTCAATCCAGTAGGGCTCCTGTATTGGATGCACATAAAGACATTGCAATGGGAGATGTTCTGAAAGAAGATTTTCATGAGAAAGCAGATGCAGTGACGCTGTTGAATAACCAAGACATGATAATTGATGGAGATGGCATCAGAGCGAATACAAGAGTTGATGACATGGCAACTAATTGGAAAGAAACTCCCCAAATGGACTATGTCAATGAGGAAACAAAAGTCTATAAAAGATTGAAATGCACACCCAACATCGTTGGCAGCTATGATACAGTCAATGGATTTTCTCTGGGAGCACCATTGGTTACCAAGGACACTGTTGAAAATGAAAGTTTAGATTCTGAAACTATACCCTTAAGTAAAGTCAAATTGTTTGATGGTTCACCAAGAGCTTCTGAAGGGCAAAAATTTGAAGAGTTAAATACCAGACTTACAACAATTGAAATCTCACACACAGGTCGAATGATTAAAGAAAATCAGCAGACAGAGGAAGTAAAATCTAATAAGAATGATTCACCCAAAGAGGAATCAATTGAAGTAGAAAAGAAATCCACAAAGACTCTGGAACTAATAGTTAACTTAAGTGAGGACTCGGTCAAGGAAATGGATGACTTAGTAAAGAAAGTGGAAGACTCTGTAAAGAAAATGGACAAATTGAAGGAAAAAGAGACACATTTAAAAAAAATACCTGACAAGAAACCCAGCCCAAAGAAAAATACTTCAAAAGCTTCTAAAAAATCAGCAAATCTGGTATTGCAGCTAGACAGTGCAAAGAATGCCAAAGAACCATTTAAAGTAACCCTGAACAAAAAAGATGGTAGGGGCCTCATAAAGCAAAAGATTGACTCTACTAAAGAGGCATCAAATTTGAAGAAAGAATTTTTAAATTCAGAACATATGTCTATCAACTCAAAGCTGGGTGATGATTCTCCTATGGCTTTTGAGGATTTGATTTCTATGTCATTTGAGGACACAAGTGTGAAGAAACAAAATATTTCTGCAAGTAAGATAATTGAGGTTACAAAGAGGCCAGAATTGGTGAGTTTCTCTTCACTATTTTTAATTTTAAGTTTTGTTGTTGTCTTGCATGTAAGTTATGCACTGAAAATGTATATGCATTGACTGTTTTTCCAGGAGAGTAACAATTTTTTTAAGGGACATGTGAGTATTGACCACCCTTATGGATATTGGTACTCTTGGATTTGAAACAAATTAGATGAATTTTTTAATGGGTGGATGGAATCAAGTGCATTGCGATTAAGAATCAATAATATTTCTTCTTTCAGCCCTGGGATGAGCATCTTCAAAGGGGTTATGAACAAGGATCAGTGATACTGATAGAAAATGTTGATCCATCATATACTTCAACTGAAGTAGAGGTGAGTAATTTAAAAAACGGTTTCAATGGCACAGATTGCTTCCTTTGCTTTCTGAAGGTTGTTTCATATACTTGATAAATCTGTTTGCTCAGATTTTGGAATTTATATTCAAGCACACCTGGCATTAAGAAATGCGAATTAGAGAATCTTTTTTTACCTATTCGATTTGCTGCTAGGAAACATAAGGCTTAAAAATTAGTTCCTATGTTCTACAGGTATGCTCCCCAACTTATGTTGCCATCCTTTCTTCCTGTTCCTATCTCTGTTCCTGTTCTTATATCTGCCCCAATTCCTATTTGAGTCTCACATGCTATTTTCCTACTCATATAATTTCTAGGATTTTGAATGTACTTTAGGCATTTATTTTTACAAATTACCACATTTCCTTGTGCCCTACAAAAGATTGTTCTGTTGACGCCTTCTCTTTATGTAGGAAGTTTTTCATAACTGCTAGATAAATCTAATTTTATCCTTGGCAATCATCTTTTCTAAGTTATTATCTTCTATTTTATTTTTTTATAGGGAGTGTTTTGAGTAGCTTTTAGTGAAACTTATAATTTTTTTCTGTAATGGCATGCCAAGCATAATTTTCTTATTTGTTTTGTTTTCTAAAGGTATTGGCATTTAAATCTGAAAAATGGGTACTTTAGGGGGACCATGCTAGATTGTTGGAGGAGTCAGTGCACTTTCCCTAGACACTCTTGTATGGATTCACTACCAAAGGCCCCATTCTCAGTCGTATGGCTGTATGGTGATGTCGTGACCGTACGTAGGTGGCTGGGTATTGGTTTGTCGTGGCCGTACGAAGGTAACTGTGCAGGCTGTGCTGTACGTAGGAAGATTTTGTGTCGTACAACAACATACTTGTTATTGCTGACGGTGGAAGGGAGGGGTGTTGCCATAAAGACCATACGACTTGGAGAAGAATTGGTGGTGTACTGGAAAGATGAAGGAGGCCGTACGGGTTGCCTTGTTCTAATCACACGGACTTGACCAAAACACCAATTGCATTTGAAGCTTAACGCGAGGATCTCAGGCCTAGATTTTTTTCGGGTAGTTACGAAGGCCCACAGAACATTATGGTGGTATAAGAGCCAGTGATTCTGTCAGCTTGTCGGGCTGTGGATGCATAACACGCTCAAAGTTTACACCAAAAGGAGATACCATTCCGCCAACAGAATGGGGAACCACAGGTTCCCGTCGTGGAAATCATGGCACTGTTAAGAGAGCTAACCAAAAGCTTGGCGCAACTCAATGAAACCATGATCAAAGGCCAAGAATGACGACTCATGGAGGAGACGTTGCAGAGGTTGGCAGAAGGGAGGACGAACAGAGAACAAAATGGGCACAGTGATAATTCTCTCACAGGGAGAGCAAACCCTCATTCATGCTCTCGACCATCGATGCCAACATTTCCGCCAAGAACCGAAGCACCTCAAAGAGAGCGAGAGCCCACCTTCCAATTAATGTAGGAGCAACTAATGCAAGACTGGAGAAACGCGAATCTCGAAGGAGACCTATCCTTCAGAGATTTTGTGGATCTACGAATGAGATATTCAAGCAGTAGCGGTTGTGGCTATTATAACGATGACCACAAATGAAAGGTAGGCAAGGTGAACCCGTCATCCTTTGATGGGTCGAGACCAACATCCCCGCGGGCATGGGTACATAAGACAGACACATTTCTAGCTTAACTCAATACCGGAGGATGAAGCACTTCACCTAGAGGGAATCACTCACGAATGGTGGCATCATGGAATGGTTACCCTCGGCCACGATCAAATAACCACCTATGCTGAATTCATAGAGACTGATAGACTGTTTCAACGGGAAAGATCTAGAACTTACTTTTAAGGTGTTGCCACAGCCACAACAGAATTCCAGAGAATAACCGTGCTAGTTACAGATATCTTGGAGAGACGATTGGTTGTGTTGTTCATAGATGGGCTAATGGAACCTCTGAAAGGTTGGGTGAAAGGTTTCAACCCCATCACCCTCACGGAAGCAATTAAGAAGGCTCGTGGCATGGCGACATCTTCTTCCTCGAGGAGTTATTCACACCCCAAGCCACCACTTGCTCCGAAGGAGAAAGACAACAAACTCCCACCAAAGAAGCCATCATTGGATGAAGCCATGAGATAGGAGCTCAGGAGGAGAAAACTCTATTTTAACTGTAAGGAGCCGTGGGGACCAGGGCACCGATACTTGGGCAAAGGAAAAATCCACTTCATTGAGGTGATGTCCGACGGCGAGGATGATGACGAACCTGAAACTAAAGGAGATGGAAGACAAACTATTAAGGAGGTTGACATAAACTGCGTAGAGAGGATTGCCACTCTGGTTCAGAGAGGAGGTGCCATTGCAACAATTGCTGGTACTCTGAGGTGCACTGTATTCCTAGTACAGGGTACATTCCAGGGGCAGCGGGTTGTGGTCATGCTCAATAGTGGGGCCACTCTCAACTTCATCAAATCGTCACTTGTGAACCGAAGGAGTTTGCGTACAGAGGCACACCAAGGGTTCGAAGTCAAGGTGGCAGGAGGAAACCTTTTGTCTGTACACATCTGGTCCCGCAACCGAGCATTACCATGGGGAACCACACAATAACAAATCACTTCTTTGTAGTAGATCTAGATGACATGGAGGTCATATTGGGCATCCAGTGGATGGAGACTCTTGACGAGTACACACAGAGTTTCAAGAGGATGGAGTTTTCCTTCGAAGTGGATGGCAAAAAGGTTGTGCTGAGGGGAATGTTGAATGGTGTCTCGAAGGAAATCTCAGCACTACGGATGGAGGCAATCTTCAGACATGATGATGTTATCTGGGCGACACATTGCTTTCTATCAACAAAACCCTTGAGGAATCAACAAGCATACTATCATAATGATGAGCTTTAGGCGGTGTTGGACAAACACAGTTTGGTTTTCGTCGACATTCCACCTCGTATCCTCCACATAGAGGCTTTGAGCACACCATCAAGCTGGAGGAAGGATCCAAGCCTGTAATCACCACACCCTACCGCCATCCTAAAAAGTTTAGGGATGAGATAGAGAAGACAATCCAGGAACTCCTCGACAAAGGATGGATTCGACCCAGCTCGAGCCCCTTCGTGTCGTCGATAGTACTAGTAAAGAAGATGGATGGATCCCTCCGAATGTGTGTGGACTACCGTGCGTGGTACAAAAAGACCATCAAAAATAGGTATCCCATCCCCAGGATCGACGAGCTGTTGGATGAGTTACATGGCGCAGTCTATTTCTCCAAAATAGATCTCCGCTCTGGTTACCATCAGATTTGCATGAGGGAGCAAGATGTGGAGAAGATAGCTTTCCATTTCCATTACAGACACTGAGTTTTTGGTCATGCCGTTTGGGTTGACCAATGCTCTGGCTACCTTCCAATCGTGCATGAACCACATCTTGCACAAATTGCGCAAGTTCCTGTTGGTGTTCTTCGATGAAATACTCATTTACAGTAAGACGTGGGAGGAGCATCTAGGGCATTTGGACGAAGTGCTGGAAATCATGGAGTCACAATCATTGTTTGCCAAAAGATCCAAATGTGAATTTGGAATGGAGATATTGTATCTGGGGTACATCATCAGTGCTTGAGGGGCTTAGGTACACCAGGAGAAGATTCAAGCCATTTTGGACTGGCCACCTTCCAAGATGCTTGGATTTGCGTGGATTCTTTGGGTTGTGCAGTTATTACAGAAGGTTTGTGAAGGGATTCTCACAGCTCAGTGCACCACTGACGAATCTGACGAAGAAGGGATCTTTCCAATAGAATGAACAGACGCAACACACCTTCGACAAGCTGAAGGAAGTCATGAGCTTCTGTCCGGTTCTGGCAGTACCGGACTTCACTAGGCCCTTTATCCTGGAGTGCGACGCATCGCGAGAAGGCATTGGGGCGGTGTTGATGCAGGACCGTCATCCCATTGCACTGGAGAGCCGAAAGCTCTCGGGAGCAAAGCGACTGTACTCCATCTACGACAAAGAGATGCTCGCCATCATGCATGCACTGACGAAGTTACAACCGTACTTGGTCGGAGCTAAGTTTGTAGTACGTACGGACCACAACAACTTGAGATATTTCTTGGAGTAGAGGGATTTGAACGAAAGGCAACAGAAGTGGTAAGAAAAATTCAAGCATTTGATTTTGATATTGAGTTTGTGAAAGCCAAAAATAATGTGGTGGCTGATGCTCTATTGAGAAGGCCTACCATATGCTCTCTATCACGGATTTCGGCAGATTGGAAAGCACATTTGTTGGTTGAGTACTCGAAGAATACTTTGGCATGTCAGTTGATGGAGGGTCAAGTGCACGATGACATATACAAGGTGGCTCACGATGTCATTTACTACAAGGGTAGAATCTATTTAGTACCTGAGTCCAAGATGAAGGAAAGGATTCTAAAAGAAATGCATGACTCACCCTTGGCCGGACACCCCGGATACCTAAAGACCTACAAACAAATCCAGGATAGGTTTTCTTGGAAGGGCCTTAAGAATGATGTTCTGTAGTATGTGCAGGAATGCTCTACTTGTCAACAAAACAAATCTGAGCACACCTCATCGGCGGGACTGCTTCAACCATTGCCAATCCCTGACCAGAAGTGGGGTAGCATCTCCATGGATTTCATTTCCGGGCTTCCCAAAGTGCAAGGAAAAGATTGCATCTTCATCGTGGTTGATCGGTTAACCAAATATGCCCATTTCTTTGCCATCTCCACCGGATGCTAGGCTACTCAAGTAGCCGAGTTGTTCTTCCGTGAGGTATTTCTCTTGTACAGTCTTCCGCAGAACATAGTAAGCGATAGAGAGATAGCCGCTTTCTCAACACTTTCTGGATGGAGTTATTTCGGTTGGCAGGGACAAAGTTGTCACCAAGCACGAGACCCGTAGACGGATGGACAGACAGAGATTGTAAACAAATGGATGGAGGGTTATCTTAGGAACTATTTTTCAGTACAATATAAGGCATGAGTTCGTTGGTTACATTTGGGGGAGCACTGTTACAACACCACCTATCACATGTCGATAGGTATGACACCCTTCAAAGCATTGTATGGTTATGAACTTTCGTCATTCGTGGATCTGGCACTAGGTGACAGCCGCGCACCAAGGGCCAAAGATTGGCTATAGGAGAGTTTGGATATCCTGAGATCTCTCAGGGATAAACTATAGAGAACCAGCAGAAGATGTATGCTGACCGACATCGGATTGAGCGAAGTTTTGAGATTGGCGATTTGGTATACCTCTGGTTTCAACCGTACAGGAAATCGTCCCTGAAGGCTTGTGGTAAGGAGAAGTTGAGGCCACGCTTCTACAAACCCTATAGAGTGGTTCGGAGGGTGGGTGAAGTTGCCTACGAACTGGAACTTCATGAGGGCAGTCAGACTCACAATGTTTTTCATGTGTCGTGTCTGAAGAAGGTCGTTGGGTAGTGTGTCACAGTGTCGAGGGAATTGCCACCCATTGACGAAGAAAGGAAACAATCCTGGAGCCGGCTGAAATCATCGACGTCCGAGAGAAGAGGCTGAGGTCGCGCACCGTCAAGGAATTTCTTGTGCAATGGAAGGATCTTTCGATCGAGGATGCCATATGGGAAGGCGAACAAATTCTGTAGCTTCCAAGCCTGCAATTGCTTGAGGACAAGCAATTTTCTGGCCGGGAGGACTGTGATGTCCCCGATAATATTAAATAAATTAATGTAATAATTTTTGGCCCCGACATTAATTTTATTCTCTCAGGGCTTTTTTATTTTTATTTGTTTAACGTGTTGGCCACGTCGGCATCATTTGTAATCCTTTGGGACGTTTCCCTGAAGTCATATATAAGGCTTAGTCTGTTGTAGTTGTAGGTATGCAAACTTTGATATTTATTTGCTATTGCAAATTCCAGTTGGAGTTCTGTTGTATGCCATTTTGGAGGTGAAAGACCCTCCCTATTTGGTACTTGCAGTTTCGGTGGGAGTAACTCCTCACCCTATTCTGCTTTGCTCCATAATCATTTTAATCTGAAGTGCTATCATTATTGAATATATCTCTGGATTTCGAGACTTGTGTTTGTGCCACCGAGTTGAAGGTTGATCTCTGTATCCATTATTAATACCTACATCCAAATCTCAAATTACTACCATCGGCTAGTATACATCAGCGTGGAAGGGAGCCCATCAAGGCTGTACAACCTCTTTTCCGTACGCCAAGCTGGGAGATGACCGTACAGTCACACTCACAGTCGTACGGTAGCACAATTCCACCGTACAGTGGATTCACTACCGAAGGCCCCATACTCAGTTGTACGGTTGTATGGTGATGTCGTGACCATATGTAGGTGGCTGGGTATTGGTTTGTCGTGACCTTACGAAGGTAACTGTGTAGGCTGTGTCGTACGTAGGAAGATTCTGTGCCGTACGTCGACATACTTGTTATTGCCGATGGTGAAAGAGAGGGATGTTGCCATATAGACCACACGACTTGGAGAAGAATTGGTGGCATATGGGAAAGCTAAAGGAGACCATACGGGTTGCCTTGTGCCAACCACACGGGCTTGACCTAAACACCAATTGCGTCCGAAGCTTAACGCAAGGATCTCAGGCCTAGATTTTGTATAGTTAGTTACAAAGGCCCACGGAACATTACAATTAAGAAAAGGGAAGCAATGCAAAGGGGTAGATTACTCCTTTTCAAACTTGCACATTTGGAAGGAAGATGTCCCAGTTGGCCAAGTTAGATTCTGAGCAGTGAATGGGACAATGATCCTTCACTGAATATGTAAGTTGTGAAATTGGGAGAGGGAAAATGAATATGACGATGCAATATAGAAGGCTAAATCATGTTACAAGACCTAGACTCGCCTTAGATTCAGAAAGCTAATTTTTGACTCAGACTCGGACTCGGTGTTTGGATTTGGCAAAAACTTGGCAAGGACTCGACAAATTGAAAAACTCAAGAAATTCAAAGATTTTTAAGGATTTAAAACTTTTTTTGTGCATCATTTAATAAATTAACCTTAAAGAGACAATAACTGAGATAAATAGAAGCTACTTTGCACACATACTCAAGTTTACATTGATCACATAAGTGTAAATGCGAATTTTTGAAGGAAATAAGTCAAACCATTAACCTAAATAACACATTTGAAATATAAATTGTGTCACTGTCAAATTTCTACAATATTCATGGACTATGAAATCCATGGAATCGAAAGTTCAAAACATATATCAAAATAAAAGTTAGAGCCTAGAAGACTAAGGCTCAGAGTATCCTATATTAGCAGCGAGTCGACCTTGCAACCTTCCTACCACCTGTATGCCTAAGATAGGTCCTGGAAGATTCTGCAACCATGATCTCTGCCTGTGTCTCAAGCTCAGCTTCAGGGTCATCCACATCCTCATCCACATCATCCTCACTCTCAGGGTCCTCCAATGGGTCTCCTCGTGCTCTAGCCTCCTCTACCATCACTGCTACCCTTGCTTCTCGATCCACATGATCAACCTATTCCAAGTCTTCATCATTGAAGACAGCTCCTCTAAAGTGATAGATGTGTCAACGCCCAAGATCTGTCTATGATGGAATGGAAGGTTGTAATGAACAAACACAAGATCATTCAACCTTTTCACTGCCAACTTGTTGCGCTTTTTCGAGTGTATATTCTCGAACATGCGCTAGTTGCACTAACATCCTGAACAACTGCATGGCTGGCTCAAGATACGAACTGCAATCCTCTGTAGATTTGGCACCTGAGTACCAAGCATCTCCCACCATGCATCTAAAACAAGAAAAATTAAACATCAATTCTATAATATATTCTATAACTTTGACTTTATCAACATAAAATGATAATAAAATCATAGATAGAAAATTTTAAGATTTAAATTTTAAATTATGCCCTGAATAGATTTTCACTTGGCATCAGTAGTGTCCGATTTTTATCGCATAAGTCTCGTGAGAAGTCTCCTTGTGAAGTCCTAAATATTTTTATCTCACGGACTATGTGTGCTCCAATTTATGAATCAGAAGACATTTGCTCTATAACTTCATAGAGCCCACCCAACACCTCTTCGTCGGCCTTGAAATCTGGGTGAAATTGGAATGCCTAATTAAGGTAGTGGACAATTGCATGTAGAGGCCTGTGAAGCAGATTGTGCCATTGTCGATCAATGACCTCCTTTCAATGTGTGAATGCAAGCTATTAACTTGCACAAACAATCAACAATCAATATCTTAGAGCCAATCGATCTACTGGTCTATTCTCTAAAACCCCAATATTTTTCTCTAATCCCTTTTTTTTCTCTTCCTTGTGTTTGCAAATGAAAGAATGCTCCTTTTGTGTTTGAGAGAAAGCTATAAACATAAAAAGTCAAAGTAAAACTATTAATTTTTTTTTCACTTTATAATTTGTGTCTGTCGCGGCCAAGTCAGGAGCTTGGGACTTGGCGAGTCATCCGAGTCTAGCTAACTTGGTGAGTCAACCCAGGCTTAGTCTAACTCGGCTGAGTTCGAGGCTAGGTTCAATTTGACTCGTTTTGGTGGATTCGCCTCTGGACTCTCAGAGTCCTTTAACTATTGGCTAAATAGACAAGTATAGACAAATCTGGAAAATATAGATTGATAACTAACTGCGAGAAAGCTAAAATGACTTGATTTGGGATCTAGACAGTGAAATTGACTTGTGGTATAAGTTTTAGCTGAAAATGCAAGGTACAAATTGTTTTGCGTTATGTGCCTAGTGTTTTTGGCTAAAAACTGCAAGGCTGTTCCGTCAAATCCTTATTTGTCCGCAAAAGTTCTGATAGTTGTGTCACTTGTTCCTGCACACAAAAAAACGGGGAGAAATGTTGTGGAAAGGGGTTTGCGTTGGTCAAACCCCTGTTTAGGATTCAACTTTGAAAATGAATTGAAATTGCATAAAGGAATGTATGTAAAATGGTAATTGGTTGAGCGACCTTGATTATACCTTTACAAACGGATGTAGTAATCGCTCATATTCATGAAGATAGTTGATTGTTGCTTGAATTGAAGATGTTGACCTTGGAATGTAGAAAGGAATCAAGGATGCCCTCACAAATGCATGAATCTATGATTGCCACTCCTAGATCTTCAAATGTTGCTATGCTTGATAATCACTTGCTATGAAAGAAGAATGTATGCGGAGGGAAGAATGGATCTTGTTTCTTGAATGTATGTGGACAGAAGAATGAATCTTCTTGCTTGATTGTGAACTTCTCTACTTGGCCATCATGGGAGAGAAACTTGCTACAACGGAGAAGATTGCCTTGGATTCTTGAAGAAAGACTAGATCTTGGATGTTTGCCTTCAAATTTTGAATCCACCTTGAATGCTTGAATGCTTGATTGCATGAATAAATGGATCTTGGTTCTTATTCACCAGGCTGACCATACGACCTAAGCTCCCACCAAAACTCAGACATGGGGTTCCAAGCCAAATTTGAGCCAAAATAGGCAGGAACAAAATGTTTGAAACATTTTGTACCTAGTAGAATGAGCCCAAATTTCAATTGGGTGTCGGGATGATAGGGTAGATGTGGGAAAAGAAGAATCAGGTTGCTAGGATTAAGCGTGATGGAAATCAGATCTCGAAATCACCAAAATGGGACCTAATAGAGCATCAATTATGGGTGGTAACTTTTTAGGATTGTACATTTAGCCCCCACTTTAGCAGGAGTATGAGACAAAACTCATGCTCGTGGTAAATTAGATCAATGCATAAGAACAATCTTATCAAGGTCAAGGAGACAAGGAAACATCAAACCCTTATGTGACTTAAGTCCTTATCAAATCCAAACCCAAGATAAAAGAGGCATAGAGAGGTAGAGAGAGAGAGAGAGAGAGAGAGAGAGAGAGAGGCACAACCACTAGCGTAGTAAGGTATTGTCTTACTATGGATCATGCAAAGAGAAAGCGTTGCTGCAAAAGATGGCATTGATAGTCTAGCAAGTGGTGTTATGCTAGTTAACCCATCAAAACAAAGTGGATCAATTCTTAAGGAAAGCATTGTCTCCAAAGGGATCTAGGAAAGGAGGATCAGTCTAAGGATCCATTGAATAATGTACAGGGGCATGATAATGTAGGGAAAGCATTGTCTCCTGATTGTATCGAATCATTGTGTGTGTGCAAAATGAGAAACAAGGAGCAGAGTGTATGCCCCCATGTTAAAGCAATTGCAAATGCCTTAATGGGAGCAATGGCTTTAACAGAGCATACATGCACCCTACAAGAGACGTTTCCACTATGAGATGCCCCCAAGAAAGGACAAACCAAGGGAAATGAACACATGACAAAGAGACCATGAAAGGGATCTACTAACTCTGGGGTCAGTATGGTCATATGATAACTCATGTATATCAGAACTATATCAAAATGAATTGTCATCATTCCCCAAAGGTAGCAGAACTATGAGCACAATGGAAGAATGACACATAAGAGATACAAAGAAGAGTCTTTTTGGACCGACATTATAGAGACCAAAAAGAAAGGTAGCTACCATGTTGCTTTATCCCCAATCAGACAACACAAAGGCACGTTTACAAACAGTGACACATGCATGACATAACATGTATACAACATATAGAAGAAATGAGATACAAATAGGGGAATGTCATGACAGGTCAATTCCTTTATCACCTTGTGCCAATAGAGAAACAAGGGTCATCTAAAGAAATCTAAACAAAACATATAGCAAACAACACATCACGGGGGAAGCGCATTACATCAAGCAAACACAAAGGATCCACTGCACAAGAGGAGCTAATCAAGCATATCGCCTGCCCCCCATCTTAGTCTATATCATTTAGGGAAGGTGGGCAACACGCAAGAGGAGCAATATCAAGCACGAAAGATGGAACAATAGCCAGTTCCAAACAAGGACCATGCTCTAAGGATGAGTCACTTTGTCGCTAGGATTAAGAGATAATTGTTTTGCAAATCTAAAAGTAAATCGTGATTAACATCAATAAGCTCATACATATCATTAGAAACACTAACATATGAACATCATCATTAACATTAAGAACATTGAAATCATCATCGTAAGAGTATCTTCTTCATCTAGGTTAATTGTAATAGAATCTAATACACGAATAGAATTATCATGTTTGTTCAATTTCATCTTTTTGAGATTGACTTCCTCCCTCGGGCTATGCATAAGTTGATCAAAGGGAATCAAAGCATTAGTAGTTGTCTTAGGAGAGGAAAGGTTTTGGGAAGCACGCTCACAGGCTCTAGCACGACGTTTACGGTGATGGTCACGAGCACAACGGTTAGGAGCACAACGGTTATGTTTGGTTTTGCTTGAAATTTGAGGTGGTGTAGGATCAATCAACATCGGGTCCTTTTCTTCTTTAGAAGGAAGAATGGAAAGTGCCACACTAGGTTGGGAGCTAACATCTGTAGATCGTTTATAGGATATATGAGGTAGAATGGAAGCATAAATAGGTGTAGGGGGTGTAGGAAGAAGTCAAGGTCCAGGGCAAGGAGATGGAACAACCTTTGGATCGCTAAGCTCACAAATCTTGTGGATTTTGAATTTTTGATAGGATAGGAATAATTTGTCTTTGCAAGGTTGGATTGGTTGAGGCATGGAAGGCCAAAAGAACTCAAGGTCAAAGTTCCCTCGACACGCTAAAGGCTGATATACTGTGATTAACCGTGATGATTTCTCCATCATGGGAAAATTTCAAACACTTATGGATAGGAGAGACTATGGCTTTCATGGAGGTGAGCCAAGGAAGACCAAGTCTAACTTGAAACTGATCAGAAGTTAGGATTCCAACAAAGGTGACCTCTAAGGTTTTACCACCAACTTCTATGGGAAACGTAACATAACCATGGGTAGGGTAAGTAACACCATTGAAAGTTTTGATCATCACATCAGATTTATCATAGAAATCTCATTGAAATTGTCTAGTGTAAAGATGTTCTTCAGTTATAACATTCACCATGCAAGTAGTGATGTAGATTAAGGGTATAGAATACCAAAACAGTCAAAAGAAACCAAGATTTCAATTCCACAAGCACCCAAATGATGGATTCCTCCTACAAGCCTTCAACTTGCTAGTAGCCCTCCAAACAATGTTTTTCCTTCATAACTTTCAAAGTAGACATGATACCAAAAATGTAAAAGTAGCTTTAGATGCCCATTTGGCCATCATTGAACATATCCCAAAATCGGATAGGGTTACTTTTACGGATTGGGTCAAATTTTGACTGTCCTTGTAGGAATTAGGCCTAATTTGACATTTAGGTTTATGGCAACTTGGGAATAGTCATTAATAGCTTTCACACATTAAAGAATTAGGGAAATCGCTTTGGTGAGATGGAAGATAACATGGATACATACTTTTTGCCCAATTTCATCAAGATCCAACGGTGGAAATGAAAGTTGTGGCATTTTTCCCAAAACTGGTAACCCTACGACAGATTCAGACCTTACAAAAATGATCATAACTTTTGCAAATCTTCATGAAAGGTAACTCATTTATCTTTCCAATTATATAAGTTTTAGATTTGTACCATTTTGTACTAGGCCGTACCAAACAAAATAGAAGACTATTTGCAGAAAAACACAACATAAAAAATTAGTATGCAATGGCTTCAAAAGAAGTTTTCTTTCATTCCCAAATTTCTTCAACCCATGAGTTCAAATTGGGAGGCCATATTTATGCCTTTGCAACCAATTTTAATCATTATAACCAACCAACTTCCCTCATCTACAATTTATGACTTCATATTCCATGTGTTTGCATTTTACAAAATTGACAACATTTTGTAAAATTAACAACTTATGCAACTTGACACTCCAATGCCCCTAGCGGTCTAATATGAACTCAAACCCATATGCCATGGTCTTAAATGACTTTATTACATAAAACTATTACAAGGAACCAAAAATGACAATGCATCCAACTCTAATCCTAAGGTGTTCCTGCACTATACTCCCAAGGCAAAATGAACTCAAGTCCCCTTGAGTACAAATCTTCTTTTATCTTCCCAGTCTTCCAATTCTTTTGCAACTTGTCCTTCATCTCTGCAACTTTTCTTGGATCCTTTTTCTTCTTTTTGTACCATCTCTTACGGAGCATCTTCTCAACTTCAAGGTACCAAAATTTGAGTTTTCGTTCATATGCCTCAGTACCATCATCTATGTCTTCATCTTCATCATTGGAATACAATATGTCAGCATATTCATCATCAATAAAATCAGAAAATACAACCATTACCTAGGTTGTTTTGACATCTTTTTCACCATAGTATGCTATATTTGTGTAGCCATCTTCATACATTGTATGCACTTAGGCTTTTTAAGATTCTTTTCCATCATCGTTTCCGTTTGTTGCACGTGTAAACACATACTCACACAAAGACTTAGTGTAAAAAAACAAGAATTGCTTGTCTCTTCAGTTGCTTCTAGCACCCTTCCTTTCAATATATCTTGCAACTCATCCTTTCTTCCTGTTGTTCTCTTTTGCCTTCTCCTCTGAATGATCTTCTTGATAGACCACTTTATCTTATTTCCGATTAGTAAATCCCAACCACTTTCTTGTTTTGCTCTCTCAAGCAATTGCTGCATCTCAAGTTCGTGTCTTTTTCCATTTCTTCCAAGGTTTGTCTCAACTTTATTATCTCCTACCGAATACTTACTAGTTCTGCCTTCTCATCTTTCTTCTTCATCTCACTTTTCTTTTTTCTTTTCTCTTGTTTCTTGCTTGGTACCTCCTTACTCTACAAGTCTCCATAGACCAATCTTCTCAACATTTCCATTCTTCTTCCTCAAGCAAGTCTCTTTCACCTTGCTTCTTCGTGCCTTTGCGATACCTCACCTAGGTTTTCTCCCTTCTTCACTACCTAGTCTTTTGGCATTCAAGTTCTTGCTTCAACTTGCAAAAAGATAATACATAAACCCCCAAAAACTTATCTTGCCCAGATCTTCGGGCTTTAATACCAATTTGATGCAGAGAAAGGGTAGATAATACCAAAACACTCAAAAGAAACCAAGATTTCAATTCCTCAAGCACCCAAATGATGGATTCCTCCTACAAGCCTTCAACTCACTAGTAGCCCTCCAAACAGTGTTTTTCCTAAATAACTTTGAAAGCAGATATGATACCAAAAATGTAAAAGTAGTTTCAGATACCCATTTGGCCATTATTGAACATATCCCAAAATCAAACAGAGTTCCTTTGTACGGATTGGGCCAAATTTTGACTGTCCTTGTAGGAATTAGGCTTAATTTGACATTTAAATTTATGGCAACTTGGGAACAGTCATTAAATTTTTTTACACATTAAAGAATTAGGCCAATCGCTTTGGTGAGTTTGAAGATAACATGGATACACACTTTTTGCCCAATTTTCATCAAGATCCAATGGTGGAAATGAAAGTTATGACATTTTTTCCCAAAACTATCAACCATAGGGCAGATTCAGACTTGCACTTACAAAAATGATCATAACTTCTGCAAATCTTCCTGAAATTGAACCAAACCAAAAGAAAATGAAATGCAACTCATTTATTTTTCCAACCATATAAGTTTTAAATCTGTACCATTCTGTACCAAACAAAATAGTAGACTATTTGCAGAAAAAAACAACACATAAAACTAGTATACAATGGCTTCAAAAGAGGTTTTTTTCATTCCCAAACTTCTTGAACCCATAAGTTTGAATTGGGAGGCCATATTTATGCCTTTCCAACCAATTCCAATTGTTACAACCAACCAACTTCCCTCATTTACAACTTATGACTTCATATTCCATGTTTTTGCATTTTACAACATTGACAACAACTTGCAAAATTAACAAATGCATCTTGGCACTCCAACCCCCCTTGCGACCTAATATGAACTCAAACCCACATGTCATGGTCTGAAATGACCTTATTACACAAAACCATTACAAAGAAACCAAAAATGACAATGCATCCAACTCTAATCCTAAGGTGCTCCTGCACCAAGTAGGATCTATAAGAACACTACGAGAAAAGAGACCATTAACCTTTGCTACAATGTAAAGAGGACCATCAGATGCTTTAATTGTCTCTTTTGGATCAAATGTAATGCAAAGCTCAAGTTCAGATTTGGGTTTAGGTTCGAATTGATCAATACGGTTGACAACATTGTTGGCTTTAGTACACTCAACGTCATAGTCAACAATATGGGTGGAGGATGAAGGTAAAGACTGGGTAGATTCAATGGTATTAGTTGAATGAGAAGGCAAAGGATTGGTATAAATTTGCAAGTTTTGGTTTGGAGGTGCAACATACTTGTTTCCTTGATCATTAACACCCTCAACAAACATAGCATTAGAATCAATAAGGTCTTGAATAACAAATTTCAAACAAAAACACTTCTCAGTATCATAGCCAGGTTGACAATGGTATTGACAAAAAACTTTGTGATCAAAGGACTTAGGCAAAGGTTTGGATGTGTCAATTGGTTTAATGGGAGGAAGTGTTAAAACATTAGCATTAAACAACTTCAACATCACATTATGCAAAGATTCAGATTGAGGTGTAAAATTACAAGAAGGTCTAAAAACAAAAGACAAAGGAGCCACACCTTTGGATGCTGCTGCCACTTGCTCATCAATGTTGTTTGATGAATTGTTGATCTTGATGAAGCCCTTAGGTTTTTGAAACTTTTAAAAGGAGTGGGATGCAACATCACTCTTATCAACTGGAGCTATTGGAGTGGTGCTCTCAAATTGACTCACTTGAAGCCGATAACTATGAAGCACTACACACAATTGAGTAAACGAAGAAAATTGAGAAAAACAATATCTTATCTATAATGCCTTTTTGTAAATTCGTAATGAAAATATGTTGCATGTCAATATCAGACATATGATAAGAAATCTGAGCATGCAAATGCTTAAACCTACCAATGAAATTAATCACTTTTTCTTCAACACCTTGTTCACAATGCATCAAATCAGGCAATGAAATCTTAGAACCAATATTGTTTTGAAACTGTTGAATAAAAGCATTAACAAGTTTGTAAAATGAGTCAATGGAATAAGGAGGCAAAGAACAATACCATTGCAAGGCTTTATCTTGAAAGGTTCTAGTAAACAATTTAGCCATGAACCTATGATCATGAGAGAAATCACTACACAATGTTTGAAATGTTTTAACATGAGTCAAGAGATCACCTTTACCATTGTAAGTTTCTAAATGAGGTATTTCCATATATTGAGGGATAACCGCACGGATGATGTGTAAGGACAAAGGACTAGTAATGTCACATGTAGGAATGTTGAACTTGGATTAGGTCATGGAAGCAATTTGTTGTTGCAAGGTTGATATGGTTTGAGCCAAACTACTCATAGTAGATACAATAGAAAGAGTGGTAGGAGATACATGTGAAAGGTTTGGACCATTATGAGAAATGGAACGGTAGAATATGAAAAGGAATATTGTTGTAGGTAGGCATAGATGAAGGTAGGAAAACACATGAAACATTTGGAGGAACAATAGGATTAGGAATGCTAACATGTGTAGGATTGGTGTGTTGAATAGATGTGGTCATGACAGGTGGAGCATAGGTAGAAACACTAGCAATTGAGGTAAGAATAGGAATGAAAGTCTCAACACTAGTGGGAGGTGGAGTGAAACCAAGAACTTGGGCACAATCTCTAATAGGTTTGACATTGTTATAAATAAGATGAAAGATACTATGCAAGATATTAACACCATGCTCATTGTTGCAAATTAACTTCCTCAAACCCTCAACCACAAAGATGACCTCAGAATTATAGTTTTTTGTCCTCACCTTTGCTCAAAATTTTTGAAGTCATGGGAAAGATTTTGCACTTGCATAGGAGGAACTCTTAAAGTCTCATCTTCATCATGAGAAGAATTGGAAGAGTTTTTTTTAACTATGGTAGGAATGTCATTAGAAGGCATGTTTGTCTCATCATGATTCCTAGGAAACAAAGAGGACTCACGATTGAAGGGACTCATAAGTCTACGACTTCTCCTAACCGAAATGCTATAGGTAGGACTCGATGTTTTAACACTCACGCACAAGAAGATGAAAGGGAAATAGATCTAAGAAATGTAAATATGAATTCGGAAAGGAGATATGCAAACATTCATTAATTTTATGCAAAATGAAATGAATTAAGCACAATTGCACATGAAACTAATGAAGAGCAAATCTAACTATCAAATCAAACATGAGATCTAATGCACAAAGGGAATCTAACACAAAAATCAAAATGGATATGTTATAGGTTGGGTTCACCAAAAATGTACATTAAGAAAAGGGAAGCAATACAAAGGGGTAGATTACTCTTTTTTAAACTTACACATTTCGGTGGAAGATGTCCTAGTGGGCCCAAGTAGATCCTAAGCACTAAATGGTACAATGATCCTTCGCTGAATATGTAAGTTGTGAAATGGGGAGAGAGAAAATGAATATGATGATGTAATATAGAAGGCTAAATGGACAAGTATAGACAAATTTGGAAAATACAGACTGATAAATAACTGCCAGAAAGCTGAAATGACTTGAATTGGGTTCCAGACAATGAAATTGACCTGTGGTATAAATTTCAACTGAAAATGCACGGTACAAAGCATTTTTCGTTATGTACCTGGTGTTTTTGGCTGAAAATTGCAACGCTGCTCCATCAGATCCTGATCTGTACGCAAAAGTTCCGATAACTGCGTCACTTGTTCCTGCACACAAAAAATAGGGAAAAAGGTTGTGGAAAGGGATTTGCCTTGGTCAAACCCCTGTTTAGAAATCAAATTTGAAAACGAATTGAAATTGCATAAAGGAATGTATGTAGAAAGGTAAATATTTGATTCACCTTGATTATATCTTCATGAACGGATGGAGTAACCGCTCATATTCATGAAGATAGTTGATTGTTGCTTGATTTGAAGGTGTTGACCTTGAAATGTAGAAAGGAATCAAGGATGCCCTCACAAATGCATGGATTTATGAACGCCACTCGTAGATTTTCAAATGTTGCTATGCTTGATAATCACTTGCTATGAAAGAAAAATGTATGTGGATGGAAGAATGGATCTTCTTGCTTGATTGTGAACTCCTCTACTTGGCCATCACGACAGAGAAGCTTGCTACAAGGGAGAAGATTGTCTTTAATTTGCCTTGGATACATGCTACATGCCTTCAAATCTTGAATACACCTCGAATGCTTGAATGCTTGATTGCTTGATTGCATGAATAAATGGATATTTGTTCTTATTCTTGGTTTTTTTGGATACCAAAATGAGGAGATATATGGTGTTTACATACCTCTCGAACACTTCGGGATTCAAAATTAAGCCAGGTTGACCACGAGACCTAAGTTCCCACCAAAACACCGACATGGGACTGTAATGTCCCCAAATTTTTTAATGAAGCAACTAAATTAAATCAATTAATTAAGTGGTCCCAAAATTTAAATAATAGTGTAAAGGACCTTTAATTAATTAATAAAAGGGGGCCCAAGTAATAAAATAATAAATAAACTATGTCGGCCTATTTGTAACCCTTTGGGAAACTTCGTGGAGCTCTTTAAAAGGCCGTCGTTGGCATTGTAGGAAGTAGTGGTGGATTTTATGTTTCTTATATATTTGCGATTCCAGTTGGAATTCGACATTGTTTGCAGTTTTAGACGTGCAAGACCCTCCCTATTCTGTATTTGTAGTTTTGGTGGGAATCATTCCTCACCCTAGTCTGGCGTTGGAGATATCGCTTTAGATATTTCACTGTGTACTTCATTGTCAAATTTGTGAAGTCTTCTTGCGAGGACAACTTTTTGCATTTGGATATAATCTGAGAACATAAGTCTCCAATTGATAGCATTTCATTTTCTATGGTTTGTTGTGTTACCTTGGATTATAATAATAACCATTCTTATTTCTGAGTACCGAAGGTCGGGTCTCGAAGGGTATCGAAGAGTGCCAAGTACTAAGTGCCAAGTGCCAAGTGCCAAGTGCCGAGCGTCGAGTGCCAAGTGCCAAGCATTGAGTGCTAAGTGTTGAGCTCTGAGCGCCAAGTGCCAAGTGTCGTTCGGTGTGAGTCGTATGTGTGGAGTGGAGTTGTATGAGTGGAAGACGACCGTGTGGTAGTTCCGTACGGGTGGAGTTGTTGTACTGGCCGTACAGGTGGAGTGTGGCAACGTGCGGTGGAAGTGAAAGGTTGTACGATGGAAGTGTTGTGGGGTGAAGGTGCTGGACGGTGGAAGTTGAGTTGTGAAGTGCCAAATCTAAAATGGAACATCACAGCGGTATCAGAGCTAGTGATCCTGCCAGCCTGTTAGGAGAAACATGGTACCAAGTGATGGAATTGAAGATGCATATGTAGATATGACAGTCTTGCTGAGGGAGTTAAG
Organism: Thuja plicata; assembly: GCA_018584345.1. NCBI lineage: Eukaryota > Viridiplantae > Streptophyta > Pinopsida > Cupressales > Cupressaceae > Thuja > Thuja plicata. The sequence continues at coordinate 672,898 of MU227359.1, forward strand.
AAGTCACCAACAGCTTCGCCAGATCCTAGCAAGAGGACAAAAGCAGACTAAGGAGACTCTCAAGTGCCTGGAAATTGAAGAAAAAACGGGGACATACCACGCACACATCAGACCAATACAAGACCGACGATGCCAACTTTCCCTCCAATGATTGAGCAACAGGAAATGCATCCACTCACTTTGGCCGAGTCACTGAAGAAGATCAAGCAGGATTGGATTGATGGTGGATGACAGACAAACGTATCTCTCAAGGATTACATAGAACTGTGAATGAAGTATCCATCCTCTGATGGCAATAGTGTTAAGTTTTAGGACAGCTGCAAATGTAATAGCACTCTATGTTGTATGTGTTTTCCAAATGCAACAATCTCTCTTTCATTTATATTGGGAATGAGGCTAGGAGAGACATTGGGACATGTCTGTTCATTATTATTGAGATTAATATAATGACAATTGATTATATATATACATATATCTTTAGAGAAGTATGTCCTTGAAAGGACATGCCTCTTCCCATTAATTATAATTTAATCAATCTTATAATGTTTCATCAATCAATTATTAATTTAGAATAATATAATAGATTAATATTATATATTAAATTTCATATGATTAATAATAATATAACAATCAACATATATTATATGTATTCTAAATGATCATACAACTGAAGCTACAAACATTAACACTCCCTCTTAGCTAGGGAGGATGATCAAATCAAACAAAATGTGTAGTGGTCTCCCGTGTCAACACTTATGACCCTTACCATAGCTACACAAAACATCAACACTCCCTCTTAGCTAGGGAAGATAAAACTCATCAAAATGTAATTCACAAAAGATCCCTTACTTTTAAGAGAGAAGATATCACTTCATCGTGATATCAAGAGATATGGTTTGACCAAGAATATCAAGTCTCATGATATTTACCGTAACTCAAAGAATATTTTAGATATCACCTCAATATGATATTAGAGATATGATCTGACCAAGAATATCAAGTCTCATGATATTCACTGTCATGTCTCCTTTCTAGAGTGGACATCAGAGATGGAGGAGTTGACCTATCATTGGAGTCTCGTAGGCTAGCAGAGATGGATAGGGACTCATTTAGTGCATACGGTGACCCGATTTTGGCTTTACAGGCAGTTTGGAGCCAGTTTGGAGCAGTTCCTAGATTTCAGGGGATATCCCTAAATTTTAGGAGGTCGTGACAGTTGCCAGTCATGAGGTTATCCACGACCCTTCAGTTGGTGTCAGTTTCAGTGCGACAGGATTGGTTTCCTAACTTCTAGGAGCATCCCTAGATTTTAGGGAAGGGACTGCCAGTTGACCCACTCGTCCGGTATCAGTCACAGTCAGGTGACATGGTCAGTTTCATGTTTATTTGGTTGATTTGGGCTATCAGAGGCAAAAGGGAAAATATTTTAATATATTTAAATATTTCCTAAGTTAGCGATTAAATAATTTATAATAAAGCTATTTATATAGCCATTTTGGAGGAATAAGGGGATAATTGCTTCAATTGGTCAGGTGTGCCTTTGTGTTATAGCTCGTTGGAAAGGTCTCGAATTATTATAAACTATTTTCACTATACGGAGACTTTTAGGCCCCTTGAGTTATGATATTTTAATAAAGTAATGTTTTTCCTTAAGTTTGGATGACTTTAATTGGGAAAATGTTATTTTATTATATTTTATTTCAAGTGCAAATTGTAATTTCACTTTAGGGTTCGATTTGCACTTGGAAGGGGATATAAGGAGATGGAGACCTAATTTCTCATTACCTTTTGACATTTTGAAACTCGTGAATTGTGAAATTGCTCTGGCACGGCGATTTTGTGGCTTTGGACGACATCCTCAAGTCTAGACTGTTGGGACGCAAACCTCAGCAAGTCTTCGGTGATTGGAGTTGTACTTCATTGCATTCAGATTGACAGTGGAAGTGATATATTTTGCTTGGGCATTGCAATTTGTTTGAAGAGAGGTATTTTTAGCTGGGCGGCTAGCCTATTTGCATTAGGCGTTTCACTTCAGCAGCTCACGTGGGGTTTTAGAGAAGGCCTTTTTCTCACTATTGGGTGCCATAGCATCCATTTTGGCATTGGAGGGTTTATTACAGCAATTTCTCCAGAATTGGAGCTCACACCAAGCATTCCAATATAGCTGGTGTTTATTCTTGTTATGGACAGTATTGTATGTTTGCTCTAATCTCTTCTTGAAGTTACTATATCAGATTGCTGGATGTTTCGGGTATGGACTATTTCAAAATTCAGTAATGATAAGGATTGCAGCATGTGTTTACATTTCTTAAGTGCTATTTATTTCCTATTTGTTATGCAATTGTTTTATTTCCAAAAAACCCCAAAAAGCTTAGAAAAACAAGGAAAAGACAGAGAAATCAGAATTCAACCAAGACCATTTAGAGATACCAAATGTTAGCCAAAGATTCAAATTCTGAAACAAACAGTAATTTCCAAGGCCACTAGAATTGGGGATCTTTCATTCACCATAACTTAGAAGGTATTTTAGATATCACCTCAATATGATATCAGAGATATGGTCTGACCAAGAATATCAAGTCTCATGATATTCACCATAACTCAAAAAGTATTTTAGATATCACCTCAATATGATATCAGAGGTATGGTCTGACCAAGAATATCAAGTCTCATGATATTCACCATACCTCAAATTTTCATAGGTAATGTATCCTTAATGTAAGGTATCATCTATTGTGATCTGTTTCAGCCATCACATGATGTCTATCACAATAGAAGGCCAATGGTCTGTTTAAGGAACTGAATCCACCATGCAGGAAATCATCTATTGTGATTTGTTTCAGCCATCACACGATGTCTATCACAATAGAAGACCAATGGTCTGTTTAAGGAACTGAACCCACCATGCAGGAAATCATCTATTGTGATCTATTTCAGCCATCATACGATGTCTATCAAAATAGAAGGTCAATGGTCTGTATAAGGAACTGCATCCACCATGCAGGGAATCATCCATTGTGATCTGTTTCAAGTTTTCAACCATCACACGATGTCTATCACAATAGAAGGTCAATGGTCTGTTTAAGGAACTGAATCCACCATGCAGGAAATCATCTATTGTGACTTGTTTCAGCCATCACACGATGTCTATCACAATAGAAGGTCAATGGTCTATTTAACGAACTGAATCCACCATGCAGGAAATCATCTATTTTGATCTGTTTCAGCCATCACACGATGTCTATCACAATAAAAGGTCAAGTTATTGTAAGATCGTCACCTTTCAATAACTCTTACAAATACAAGTGATAATCATTTGGAAGTCGTTACTTCCTCATGATGTACACAAGGGGCAGGCCTTTAAAAATATGGAGTCACAAGCATGAGATCCATCATGCCTCAGTGTAGAGGGTGAAAACAAGGGATTTCATCTCGAACTTCTCTCACAAAGAAGAACTCATTGAGCAGATATCAATTTGTTGATCATCCAAGATTGCTTAAGATGAACTGTCAGACTCCCTTTGAGTCTGATATCAATCTTCTTAGCTCCTCGTCCAAAGTTACCTCTGAAGAGTCAGACTCCCTCTGATTTTGATATCAATCTTCTTTTTCCTGCAAGAGCATCTTCAGAAAAGATCAAGGCAAATAGCTCTTATAGTACGTATAGAAATACAGATGAGAGAGACTATAATGAGTAGATAAATGTAATATTCAAGGATAATAAATACTTATCTGCGCATCAACATCCTTGACACAAGTTGCTTCAACGAAGGTCCATATACATCAAATCATAAAACACCTTCTCAGATTATTTGAGAGACATCTCCCCTTTGAATTATCTCACCACTAAGGATGGTTCAAATGGAAATATAACATTGGTTATTATTCTCCCCCCACAATGTACAATTCCCACTCTTATATCGTTGAACAATTCTCATGTCTTCTTATGAAATGACTTGATTGCTCCAAGAGAGGTGACACTGTATAATTGATGTTTTCTTTCTAGAAAGAGACACCCTTCCTTGAATACACACTTCTTTGTTAATGCTTGAACACGATCATAACAAATTAATCTCTTTAATGAAAGCCGCTTTCTAGAATTTCACATAGACCCGTATAAATTCGGTCATAACTTTTGAGCCCGACACTTTCTCTCCAATCGCTCCGGTGAGATTCTTTGAAATTTATTTATCGCCAACATATCCAAAATGCAGGAAAATCCAATGGTGTATTTGTGAGATATGGTCCCTGTACTGAGACTGTATTTTTTGAGACAGTCACACATTCACCATCAACAAACTACTCTCTTGCATTTGCAGTCTAGCTCTGAGACCATGTTAAGTTTTAGGATAGCTGCAAATGTAATAGCACTCTATGTTGTATGTGTTTTCCAAATGCAACATCTCTCTTTCATTTATATCTGGAATGAGGCTAGGAGAGACATGTCCCTTCATGGGACATGTCTATTCATTATTATTGAGATTAATATAATGACAATTGATTATATATATATATATATAGAGAGAGAGAGAGAGAGAGGCATGTCCTTAAAAGGACATGCCTCTTCCCATTAATTATAATTTAATCAATCTTATAATGTTTCATCAATCAATTATTAATTTAGAATAATATAATAGATTAATATTAAATATTAAATTTCATATGATTAACAATAATATAACATATAATATATTATTATTAATCTACATATATTATATGTATTCTAAATGATCATACGACTGAAGCTACAAACATTAACAAATAGAGTCTACAACAATAATCTGAAGCGAGAGATTGACAATGGGCTACATGACACCTTAAATCCTAAAGAGGATAAAGACATGCTCACAGATATACTTCAACAACAAGAGGATATGGACAAGCAAGAATCAACAATTATCCCTTCAAGAAGATTACCCAAATCTTCAAGGCAACCAAAAAGGTGAAGAAGATGCTTGCACAAATTTCATCGAGCCAACACTCGTCGATCAACTTGATGGAAATGTGGGCTCTATCAATGATCCCTCGAATGAGCAAGCGCTACCAGTGGTTGATCAACCTCTTGGAGATGCAGACTCTACCGATGATCCCTTGAAGGAGCAATCTCTTTGGTTGGTCGAATATGGAGTTTACCCTTTGGTTGGGCATGAGGCATGCATGACTGCCATCTCTTCATGTGAGTGGCTTCCTCATGAAAAGAACCAACTGCACCTAAGCTATGAGATTCCAGACCATCATTTTTTGAAAGAGATTGATTGGAATGATAGCATGAAGGCTTGGGATCTGAGCATCGTTGTGTTTGATGATTGGCTTCAATGGGATCCTGATGACTCTGGGCATGGCAACATTTATATCAGAGTGGAGTAGTCGAAGCTTGATGAAGATTTACTCTTCTCGCTTACACCTAGGTGCGTGCACGTGGTCATGTTGCGACATGGAGATTTCAGTGGATACGACTATGGGTGTCCGTGCTTGGTTTGGGATCTTGGAGCTTTGCAGTGGGCAAACCGTTTGATGACAAATTGCTTGAGGGCAAACAATCTTTGGACTGCGAGGATTTGTAATGTCCCCAAATTTTTTAATGAAGCAACTTATTAAATTAATTAATTAAGTGGTCCCAAAATTTAAATAATATTATAAAGGACCTTTAATTAATTAATAAAAGGGGGCCCAAGTAATAAAATAATAAATAAATTATGTTGGCCTATTTGTAACCCTTCGAGAATCTTCGTGGAGCTCTTTATAAGGCCGTGATTGGCATTGTAGGAAGTAGTGGTGGATTTTATGTTTCTTATGTATTTGTGATTCTAGTTGGAATTTGACATTGTTTGCAGTTTTGGAGGTGTAAGACCTTCCCTATTTTGTATTTGCAGTTTTGGTAGGAGTCATTCCTCACCCTAGTCTGTCGTTGGAGATTTCGCTTTAGATATTTTACTGTGTACTTCATTGTCGAATTTGTGAAGTCTTCTTGCGAAGACAAATTTGTGCATTTGGATATAATCTGAGAACATAAGTCTCCAATTGATAGCATTTCACTTTCTGTGGTTTGTTGTGTTACCTTGGATTATAAAAATAGCCATTCTTATTTTTGAGTGCCGAAGGTCGGGTGCCGGGGGGAGCCGAAGGGTATCCAAGAGTGCCAAGTGCCAAGTGTCATACGGTGTGAGCCGTACGTGTGGAGTGGAGTCATACGGGTGGAGTGTGGCATCGTGCGATGGAAGTGAAGGGTTGTACGGTGGAAGTGTTGTGGGGTGAAGGTGCTAAACGGTGGAAGTTGAGCTTGTGAAGTGCCAAATCTGAAACAGAACATCACAGGGGCTCCGAGCCAAATTTCAGCCAAAATAGGCATGAACAAAACGTTTGAAACATTTTGTACCCAGGAGAATGAGCCCAAATTTAAACTGGGTGCCGGGATGAGAGGGTAGATGCGGGAAAAGAAGAATCAAGTTGCTAGGATCAAGCATAATAGACATGAGATCTTGAAATCACCAAAATGGTGCCTAGTAGAGCATCAATTATGGGTGCTAACTTTTTAAGATGGTACAATAGTATTTCAGTCCATAAACCCTTGTCAAAACACCATGAAAATGATGCCAAATGAATGCTATAGTTGTGCCATGATTGAAATTGCAATTATCTTCAATTCTTGTCAAACCCTCCAAAGAGATTTCCAGTTGAAACCTCTAGAAATCTGATAATGAGCACAAAGGTGAATTTTGGATGAATCCACACCTAAGATGGATTTGGGTTACTGTCCAAACCACCGAGAAACTCCAAGGGTTTTTGTCCTCAAACTTTGTGTATTGAAAGCCAAGCTCCCAAACTTCTTAGGGAGAAAAATAAAATAAACCAAGTATATCAAATGATTACCTCAAATCCCCTTTTGTAATCCTTATGAAGTTTCCAAAAACCTATTTAATTTCCCAGTTTTAAAATTTTAATATTTAACTAGCATGTTGGAAATAATTATAAAGTGACCCCCTCATATGATTTCTTTATTAATATAAAGTCACTTTAATATCCTTATACCTCCATATGTTGGCACCCCATTTGGCATAATAATTAAATACTTTATGACATAAATATTTTAAATGCACACTTGATCCCTCATATCCCCTTTAATCAGAAAGATATTTAATCTAATTAATTATATTGAAGTCAATGCAAGATTAGACTTTAATTAATTAAATTAAATCATTAAACTCCATTAAATGCCAAATATCAAACCAACAACTGATCCTGCCAATTTTTCGGAAATAACTGTGGTGCCCCCTGGCCATCCAAACGACTTACCATAAATAACATGGACCCAAACGCTCAAGTGACTTACTAAAAATAGTGTGTATAAACGAAGCTTAAAAGACCTTTGGAAGACAAACCACAAATAAATTGATGAAATGAGATGGAGAGCACTGAAATAGACACCTAAAGGGCCAGTTGAATAACCCTGAATCACCTTTAAAGGCCCCCCCCATTCACCACATTATCCTATTGGGACCACTAATAATAGGCTAATCTATGAAAATAATTGATGCTTAGGGAGGCACAAAAATGGGGACATTACAAAATGTGGTAAAAAAAGTATATCATGTAATGAAATTTTTTTAGCGGCTGAATTTTTTCTTGAGTTGTAAGAAATGACAGTATTTGTAAGGCGAGTTTTCTAAAAAAACTCGTAGCAATAGTTATTAATAACTTAGGGCTGAGTTGTACCTACAAGCTTAGTCACAAGGTTCGTTGAACTTTCTATATAAAGTTTGAAGTTTGGCGAATTATATAAAATTTAAAATATTCGTTCAATTTCACCTTCAAATTAATATGGAACAAGGTTTAGGCATTTTTTAGTCTCCAAGAATCACAAAAATTCCATCACACATGGCATTTAATGTAGTCGAGCCAAGGGCATTTTATCCATCTTCAAGAAACATAGACAAAAAAGATGAGGTGGCAGTTTAGGTTTACCCGGAACAACTGCCATAAGCAGTTATCAAGAGAGTCGACTAGAGCAGATCCAAGCAGAAATGAAGTCCATCGCCCCTACTTACCAAAACAAGACCATTGCACTTTGCATATGATAGATGAAGTCCATCTAAAGTCGACTTCTTTTTAGAAATTTAACATATTATTTATATATTAACAAATTAAAATTAAAATTTTGAAATATTTAAGTTACAATGTTTTTTAAATTCATGGTAATGTATTTCAATATACATTTGACTATTTTATTTTATAATATATTTAATTTCAAATCTAGTGTTAAATTATTTTCATAATTTGAATGGATTATTATTATTTACATATTTTTTAAATTTAAATTCATATAAGTCGAATTTATTGTCGAATTGTTTTCCGAATTTTTTATCCTTGACAAACTTCATCTGAATTTTATTGTTGCCAAGCTCAAATTCGAATTCAGACCTTGGGACTTGGCCTGCAAGTACTCGTTTGGCTTCCGAACATGTGAATACTCATGAGTCCTGCAAATACTCATTTAGCTTTTGGATGTTTGAGTACTTGCAGAGTCTTACAACTCTGGTGTTGGGCATTGAATACTTGTATCTATTGACCATTTACTTTTCTTATTGTTTTAATGTCATCCTAGTTCCATCTGATCACGTGGGTTGCTGATTTTTCAATATAACCTGCAATATGGCAATCCCTTGATTTTACATGCTTTGTTGTTATTCATTTTTATTGGTAATTCTTTAGTAACTCTTACAGTGCATGATATTTTGCAGGATATTATATGGAATGTATTTGCAGAAAATTGTACTGCAAAGGTCATACCACAAAATGCTGTGTCCATTCCAGGAATGGGTAAGAATCCTATTTTCTTTTTTTAACATCACACATGTAATACTGGATGATAATTAATACTAAAATCGATCTCATTTGGATAGTTTATTTTGATAGCTTAGTGGGCTAATTTAGTAGATATCCAAGATTGCAGCAGTACAGTTTTATGTGTCTGAAGCATGATTGGGAATGTTTATGAGCAGTTTTCTGTAATTGTAGGGTTCTTATCTGCAATTTCTAGATTAGTTATTCAAGCTATATCTACTTTGTACATTATACTATTTTGAACACTATAGGCTAAACTAGTGAACATTTATGAGAGACAATAACTTGGACATGTTTAAATAGGTCATGCGCTGCTTGTTTTCAAAACCAAACAAGGTGCAGAGGTTACTCTGAAGAAATTGGAGGAAGGCTGCCTAATGTTATCAAATGAAAGGTTTAGATAATCTTCTGATACTTATGGTTGTACCCAGTTGTATTTTTATGTCTTTATTTTGTGAAGATGTCTCATATGTGACGGTACTTATTTACAGCAATGTAAAGAGAGTCCCCTTATCATTCACATCATCATCTTTTCAGGTAATCCTCCAAGTATTTAAGAGTAATATGCACACCATGAAAAATTAAGATGAACAATACACTTTTGCCATTGGCACCAACTCATTGTTCTCTAAAGATAGTGTCTTCAATCAACTTGAGTGAAATGGAAATTTTGGTTTCTCTGGGTTTGTTTCTTGTTGCATCTGTTATTGGGAGGTTGGTCTATTAGGAGTACGGTTACACAGCTATGGATGGTTCATTTAGCTTAGAGGTATAAAGGAGATGGTAATGCAGGTCTCAATGGAGCCATTTTGCCAACGATTTCTCCTGATATTTAAAGTTGGTTGGTAAGGCTACAGTTCCCTTAAACTGTAAGATACAAGACATCAACTCATAGTCCAATTTGTGTACATTTTCCATGAAAAATTATAGTCCTATCACTTTAAAACAATGTCTTCATATTTTGTTTAGGCATGGATGCCTTCTCTTACAAATACTACTCACATGTATGCCAATCTCTAGTTGGCTGACATCAAAATATTCTTGTAAATATGATCTTTGATGTCTCAAAGTCAAAAGACTCATACCCTGTCTAATCAAGAGAAAACAAAACATAATTTATACTAAAATAAAATGAGTTTGATTGGGCAAGATACTGCCTAACAGTTGAGCTAGAAAAAAGATTCAAATATGCATTCTGATTCTTATTTTATTTTCCATTAAATTAACACTAAGTAGGGTTCAAGAAAGTTAAAGCGTACAACTTTTGCAGAGCAAGTACATCTTCTTGATTGAATGTGTGTATATGTATACACGCACACATATTATGTGATTAATGTATATATACATAAATGTATACATAGACACCCACACACACACATAATCCCTATCGCTGCTAATTCTTTGACTTATAATTTAATCCATGTAATTGTTCGCAGACTGGACTCTGAGAGTACTCGGCAATCCCAAATTTTTTGACTGAGCGAAAACTTGCCAACAGCTCGACAACTTAAAGACCACTAAAATTTATAATTTTTTTTTTTTGCAAAATTTAGTTACAAAAGGTATCAAATGAGTCTCAAAATACATCATCCTATCAAACTCATAACAAATGTTATTTGATTAATGAAAACTGTCTCTTCACTAAGCTTATCTTAATACTTTTGTTTCAAAATGTGAATGTCATTTTTTTTCTTGGAATATAACTTAAGTTGTGGACCAATGTTCATTTGACAATGTAATATTTAAGATTTTTATATAAATGTTTAAAAATAAAGAATGACAAATATTTATTAAGTATAACATTAATTATGAGTCAATTATTTCTATTTTTAAAATTTATTGAAGATTTCTTAATCAAAATAATTAAGAATAAAATGTAAACTACCTATGACTATAATACTACGCCATTATTAGCAATTTGTCAATTTAAAGGTCTACAATATATAAACATTAACTATGAATATTCAAAATCTATGAATATCAATATTTCCTCTCCATATGGGTGGCATCTAACAAACTGCTGATCAAACAAACAATCCTTCCCCTAAATCTTTTGAAGAGAGAGGGCAAATTTCAAATAATAACATGTCATGTTTGAGAAAAAAGGGTGAGTTTTTTGTTTGCAGGGCTGATGAGTAAGCCTACGAGTTTCTCACGTGGTTTGAAAACACGTGAGTACTTGGGTTCTCAGTAAGTTCTCACTGGGTCTGCAATCCATGCATGTAATCATCCATAGGATGTGGAATGCTCAAACAACCACCAATTCTCCTATCCACGAGTAAATGGTGTGATATTACAAGTATGTTATGTTATGATTGCATTTTCTGTCATTTGTTTTTAATTAGGTAAAAGAGAGTTTTGAAAGGCCACAATCCTTTTACAAAAAGACAAAAAGGTGGGACATGTAGAACACAATTCTTCTACTGAGAGGAGAGTGGGGGAGGAGACGGGGGGAGTGGGGTGGGGGCAAATCAGTAGAAGAGATAAAACTCAGATCCTTAACAAATTAAAAATTTTGATAAGTTTACCAAACTTTAAACTGAAAAGTGAAAGGAATGTAACTTGAAACTGAAATCTGAAAGAAATGCAACCACACAATGAAGCCAATGCACAAGAAATACATGGAAACCCAAGATGGGGAAAACCACAATGAGAAATGCTGCTAGGATCTACTGTCCTAATTCAGCCTCACTGATGAAGATGATTTACAATACTTCAAGGGCAGCAACCCTAAGGAATCACCCAATTTCTTGTTAAAGCACACCAACTCTTATTATAACAAACTCTTCAATCTGAGCACCAACCCAGCATCCTTGAGGCATGAACCACAGGATGTTACAAAACAAGTTTATACTGAATTTAAATTTGCAGCTTCAAACTTCACAAATATGATGATATACAATTAAAAATTGCTGCAAACTGAATAACATCACCCTTAAGATATTTTGATCTGATTTATAAATAGGACTGCTGTTGCAAAAATCAGAACTGTTAGAGCTTATAGCCCTTGCACATTCCTCATCTTTGACCTTACCAACTTGCGTGCCTGCATTTATAGATTCTTCCACAACATTTTCCTTATTGTACTGTTGTGTTAGATCTCTACCTGTGGGTGTGAAAGACTGCCTGGATTTCCTCAAAAGATAATGCTGCAAATCATAACCTAACCTTTGCTGAGCATGAGCAAGGCCCTTAACGATCTTTTCCAAGCTATGCCACTTTCCCATACCCAAAGAAAAACAAGAGTGCTGGTCACTCAAATCAACTGTGAGAGCTCAATGATTTTTTTTTTAAATTTCTAACCCCAACAGGATGGCAGGAAACCGCTCTGATACCACTGTAAGAACCTCAACTAGTTCTAACTTTGACAATCATTGTTGGAAATGTTTTTGCTATGAAGTTTTGTATTTCTTTTATGTTTTTTGGTATTTTAAGATGTAAATAAACACAATGCATGGCACTCAAATAACTCAAGCAAATTATGCACAAAAACTCCTCTTATTTCAATTTCAGGAAATTGAAGCTAATTTTAAAAAGCAATTCAATGCCTTGAGGAATAAACTTATTACAAACTGAAATAAAACCTAGAAAATATCGCAAGAGATCAAAGACCACCATTCAACAAATTGCTTGCACAAATTGTAAAGGGCCCAACTTGGCTCTATCTATGATTTAGTGTGATTTGGCACAATAATAACAGTTGTCTAGCAACTCCTTATTTAAATAAGCATTTGTCTAACACAATTCCTTAATTCCACATATTGAATTCAGATTTATATGTCTGAACCAGCACATATAATTAATTCAAAGAACCTAATTAATAACTTCTAGAAATTGCAACTGCTGGAAGTTGTATTTCAAATTTATTTAAACATTATTTAATTTGCACTATCATCAAGTAAATGCAAAGTACAAAGTGCTGGTAAATATTGTACACCCATGCAGCCTGTAACTTCAAAGAAAACGGCTCACGCCACCCTTCACTTCCACGTATTGGCTATTGTGGTTTCCCCAAGACTGTTCACCTGTGAGCTTTATGTGCACGCGGCTAGTCTGCTGGTCGCGGCCACCTTGCTGTGTGCTTCTTGCCCGCGCAAGGGATAGATAACGTGCGGCCTGCAGTATGGTGATGTCACCCCCACTCACAAGACTCACTTTGCAGCTAATACGTAGCCTTCAAACATGCACCGCCCAGCTTATAACAAATTCGGTGTCCAGCATAAAGGTTTTACCTTTCACAAGCATTTGATCCAACCCTTCCTCAAATTCAGAATTGATCTCTTCCTCCAATCACAGGCAAAAAACCGCACCCTCAGTGTGCATACAAATTTTCAGCATTATCTCTTTCCTTCAGCCACAGGCAAAACAGTATGAAGGAAGAATACAATCGATTATACAACAGTAATCGATTGAAGACAATTGATTATACAACAACAATCAATTGATTATTAGCTCCAGCAGAATCAGTCTACTAGAAACTAATTTGACCCTTCAGCTAGGGCTCAGAAAACTAGGAACAATTCCCAAGAACAATTTTCAATAATCAATATTCGATAGATGATGAATGACTGCTTTGCCTATTTCTTTTATAATTAAAAAGTGTCTTCTCTCACACACTTTTCACTTGAAGCACTTTTATTCTTAGGCACATATTGAGTAATATAATTTATTAACTCATTTGGCTCCAAAAAATGACCTTTTCATCTATATCAGGAAATTATGACACGCAAGGTCCTTGTTTCTTGTGCCCAAGATTTAAAACTTTTCATCCCGGTTCCGACGAGCTATAACACTAAGGTGCCCAACATATAATACCAACAATAATGACAACCTTAGCAAA
>MU227359.1:697908-712789 GCA_018584345.1 Thuja plicata
ATAATAATAAAAATAAGCTCCGAATCACCTCTCCAAGAGCAAATACGACCATCCAATCTCCAAATAATCATCAAGATGACTCTCTCCATGTCACCACTAGTCTACGAGAGCCTGTGATAGACTGATCTGGCACGCTAAACGATGTCAGCCAGAATGGGGACATGACACAGAAACCATGTACCTTGCTGCCCTATCTACGGTCTCTGGCTTGACAGACTTGCTGCCATCCTCTGCTGATGAAGTCTAAGTCTCTGCATACTCTCCATTAGTGTATTCATTTTATTATTATTTCCTGCACTGCTATGCCGGCTACCGGAGCTAAACCGCCTGTATCTGTCCATCTCAAGAGTGCTGATCACTCTAAATATATTAGTAAATCTGCATTCATAAATATTTTCCTACCCCACAGGATGGCAAGAAAATGGCTCTGATACCACTGTGATGAGCCTAACTTGGCCTCATCGATAAAACATGGAATTTCAATCAATTACTGTGCAAATCATATAGTTGACATTTTGTCAGATAGTTGGCAGGCGATCTAGCACTGAGCTTAATCTGGCTTGTAGGTAATTTCAACTGTTTGTTTGATATTAGGACATTCCTCCACTCAATTTGCAGATGGATTTGAAAAGCATATAGCATTTCTTTCGCCTTAATACTCGCAACTTTTCATATAAATAAGTCTTTAAATTTAAACCATCCTACTACAATGTTTTTGAAATTCTGGAAATACCACTGTGAAGAGCTTGGCTTGCTCTACTGCAAATTAATCTATATTGCACTTACAAATAATGATATTGCCAGTAGATATCTCTTTTTATTTATCAACTCAAAAGATAATAGTTCAATTCCCCACATACATTCATCTCTGCTATATTTAGAATTGATAGAATCTGGAAATAGCTAAATATTTATTCCTTATTTCAATTGACGGAATATCAAAATAGTTCTGGTACTGTTTTCTTATTTGCTAATTAAATAAAACATTAAGGGAACCTGATTTTTATACTGCGAATCCACAAGCCTGCTGGTCTGGGACTGTTCCTTCCTCACCCGCGATGACTATGCATGCTGCTGTCGGCCATAAATGGTGAAGTCGCGAGCCTGCAGTGCTCACGCGGCTGCAAGTAGTGAGCCGTCACCTTGGATTATGTCTGCAGCCTGCTGGGAAAAGAAGCCGCACTCTTTACTGCTGCTCGTGCTGGCTGGAGCTGTCACGCGATCCAGCATAGAGTAAAACGCAGCTTGTGTGCTGCTGTACGTTGACATCCCAGACTCTTCTGCCACCACAGAGATGTTAGGAGGACTTTACGCTGCGTGAAGCATGGAAGTTGTGGGCTATAGAGACTTCGTTCCAGTGCAAATGGTATCACACTCCAGAATTCAAGCTAATTCGATAAGTCACAAAAAACGACCTCTTCAAGCAGGTCCCAATTCAATAATGGTGCAATCTTCAGAATTGAAACTTTCCTCCAGCCACAGATAGAACAGTACGAAGGAAAACAATCGATTATACAACAGCAATCGATTTGAGATTAGATGAAGAAGAATCAGTCTTCAATCAACTAATTTGACCCTTCAGCTAGGGCTCAGATAGTTAGGAACAATTCCCAAGAACAATTTTCAATATTCAATATTCGATATCTTACTTCACAAATGAGCCTGTATTTATAATTCCTTGGTCTCCATAGTTTCAAAAACCATCATCAGTTAACTGCTCTTCATAATATAAACTTCTAAATCATTATAATAATAATAAAGTATTATTATTATTATAATGTCGCCTTAATATTAATTAATAACATATTGTTATTAATTAATACAATTAATTATCAACTATAATTCTAATGATGATTCCTGCAACGCTTGCCACACTGACTGACCAATATGCTCATCACTGCACTGCCAAAAATGGCAACTGCCAAAAATAGGCTTACTATAAATAGTAAGTCCCCAGCGCAAGAAACTACACGACTAAATATCGTCTAGAGAACTGACCACTGCCAATACTGCCCCGTCAGAAAGGGAACTGACCAACTGACTTACTAAAAATAGTAAGTCCAGACTTACTAAAAATAGCAAGTCTGCCAACTGGGACCCTCAAAACCTTGCATCAGCTCACGAGGGTCGTGATGATGAACTGACCAAGTCAGTGCCACAACCTACTAAAAATAGGGTCACCACAATACAATGTTACTGAATCCTTATTCCAAACAATACATACCGTACGGCTTGCAGTGATCCTACCACTTATTAACCAGCGCTGATTGTACTTTTCCTTCGCTGATTGTTTTCTTCTTTTCTTCGTGCCCCCCCATTGAATGCATTTCATACCCCCTTTATAGACCACCGAATGGATGTGACTCCAGCGTGGCTTTGACTCCTGCAGATGCGACTATTCCCATTGCTGGTCGCTAATGAAAGGGGTGCTGACTAATGTTAGGAAGTCCTAATCGACTTCTTAGTCGATACCATACTATTTGTTTAATTCACATATTATTAACAATAATATCGATTAATGAGGAATACATAGTATTTGTTTCTCTTATATATTTGTTAATATTTGTGAATAATAATATATTTACTAGCATTGATTAATAATGAATATATTATTTGTTTTATTTATTATAACATATTAATGTATTAATATATTTACTAATTTCATTAATATTATTAATATATAATATATTAATTGTTAACAACATAATATATAAATATATTATATTAATACATTTATTTTTAACATTATTTGTATTATGTCATTCGACTCATGTAATATGTATTATATATATTAATTGAAATATTCATATAATGTTATGTAATATTTAATTAATAATATGTTATACTATTAATTTAATTGTCAATTTATTTATTTATCTTATTAATTGACGATTATTTATTATTAAGTCTTGATTCAAAACGGGGACATGACACAAACCTGAAGAAGATATTGTCCCAAATGCTATGCGATCCCCTTAGAATATCATATGCCAACCCTATATACCTCACGTGGAAACCAAGGAAGGATGCGGCTGGTGTTATCTTGGTACGGCTGCCACCAAATTCATCCATTTGAAGCTCAATGATGACCCCAAGTTGAAGCCATACTTATATTGCACAATTCATTGTGTGTTGCACCAATTCAAAGTGTTGAAACTGTGAAGAATTTACAATTCTACTCTTCAAATCCTTGACACAATTCCTCTTCAACAAAAACAATAAACAAGAATGCATAATAAGTTCGATTTCGTCTCTTGGCTTTATATTTTTTTTCCTCACGAATTTCGAACCCAAGAGGCTTCACTTTCAAGTCTCTTTAAATCACAAAACATTTGCTTGTCTCAAGTGGATTTTATAATATTAAATTAATTTCTCCTTGGTCTTGGCACCCACTTATAATATTATATTTGATGCTTATTAATGAAGACTTGGTCCCACCTTTTATAACATTATAATAAGCTTTCAAACTATATTATTAATAAAATATAACTTTATTAATAATTAAATCATACGAGGCCAAGCTATTAAGTCTCCTCCAATTGATCAACTAGAAATCCAAATATTCACTGCAAATGCCTAATGCCTAGGTGCCCTACCAAAAATGGTAAGTGAACGAAACTGACTTGCTATAAATAGTAAGTCCCTGAATAACTGCTCAGCCAAGGATGCCAAATCTCAACACTGCCACAAACCCGTTTAGGCGCTCGGCTAAAGATAGGAATCCTGACTTTCCTGAAATAGACACTTATTATAAATAGTAAGTGTGCCAATCTGACTCAAACGAAGAGCAATCGTGAACATGCCCGATCTTTGGAGTGGGGAAATGACCTCTGGCACTGCCAACTAATACCCTCAATCGATCTGGCTTAGTCTACGAGGGACAATGATAGGCTAATCCAAACAAACTTTGATGCTCACGAAAAATGGGGACATTACACTTAACCATTCAACACAGATCAAACTGAGATGCATATATAGATCGAACATGTGCTTGTTCTTTTCAGCATGAATCTTATTTATTTGTGTTTATTTTTTAACTAAGTTACCGATTCGCTTGGGTTTTGGCTGGATGCGCAGACGGACATAATGAAGTTTCTTGGACCATTGTCCATAGAAGGGAGAAAGGTCTTCTGAGTCTGAGACATGTTGCTCAGTCCCCTGACCAAGTCAAGGGCCTGAGAGTTGCAAGGTCTAGGAATAATACTTTATGGTTTTTAGTGTTTGTTTGTCTTAGCAGCTTAGCTGCAATTGTGTTGTTGTACAACCTTTGTGTGTTGTTTGTCCTGTTAGAATTTTTGTCATTGATGTCAAGTATTGTGTTTACAAAAGTTGCAGTAGTTTGATGAAATCTGCAGATTGAAATGATAGTATAATCCTAATAAAGAAAAGATTTGTTTTATTGATATTAAAAAACTAAGTTACCAATTTGGTTGTGGGTGCAGATATGGGTGCGTGGATGCGTGAAATTTTTTTTTTTTTTGGGGGGGGGGTTGGATGCATTTATATGTGTGTGTGTGTCTATGCAAAGAAATGCAATAATATACAAAATTAAATCATCTGATAGTAAAACTAAACATAGTATGATACTTCATCGATCAAGATGTAGCTCATTTAAAGAAATGCTTAAAATAAAGGAACTTTCAAACAGATGCCCGAACACATTTATTATTTTGAAGAAAAAGGCTTTGTGTCATGTTCTAATCACGAAGGATTTACTTGTAAAGTGTGGAATCATAGTTACGACATGTGAGCTTTGCAGTAATTTCTTGGGGAAATTACAAGGATCCATCAAAAAACCAATTGAAAATTAATTGTTTTATCAAAATGCTCAAACTAGTGTTGTTCCTAATGCCCTCATTTTCCCCTGACATACATAATGTAGATATGTCGACAGAGCATAATATTGACAGAGAGAATTTGGCATTTTGATAGGGAAATCAATACAGGGATCTTGTAAATTTACACGCAACAATTTTTGGATTGTACGAACGGATCCTTAAAACTTTCGAAGATGTGAGAAAATGGAGATGTAATACAGGAAGAAGGGATAGGCAAACCGACAGGAATAAAGAATCATTATGCTTGTACAGATAAATGAATAAGAGTGGATGTTGAGTTTGTTTGAGGGCAATAATTTTCACAGATGCTTATGGAGGCTCCTGGATGCCCTGTGGATGCACACAAGAAGCACATCCAGGGGCCCCGGATGCTCTCTGGATGGGTTAAACAAGTCTCAGACTTAGAAGACCTTTCTTCCTTCTATGGACAATGGTCCAAGAAACTTCATTATCCACATGTACCCAAATAGGAGAGATAGGATGAACACACTTCAGTGTTCCAATCAGGGGCAACACTTGAGGAGAGGATGGTCTAGCCGAGAAAGTCGATACTGATCATCTACCATGCAAATTGTAGGCGACACACCAACACCACCAATAGAAATATGGGTGGGATCCAAAGGGGCAACACCTACCATAGGTAGATAAGGGATCGCTCAATATGAATAAGATTCATATTAATGAAAAATAACATATTGATAATTTGAGAGATGTTTGTGAAACTATTTAAAAGTCTCACTATTGTTGCAAGTATTAATGCACAACTAGATAGAAGTGGCGAATGAGAGATCAATAATAGACAATAAAAGAGTTGCCATATACTTTGTTGATATGTGAGTAGCTTTTGAGTCATCCAGATTGTTTGGAATTTATCCAAAGGAGAATGATAATATTGAAATTTGATTCAAAATGCTGGAATGTAAAAGGTATAATAAAATCTCTTCTGAAATAGAACAAAGTTATAAGTTAATTTACTACAAATGTCTTTACTTTAGTGAAATTAGTAATGGATGCTTGAGTTTGATGAGAAATTCTTCATCCTTTGTCTATCTCTCTTCATTTGTAAAACTAACATGCGACATCAAGGTTTAGCAAGCAAAATTAGAGCAGCATGGTTAAATTGATCATTGATTGTAAGCATAAAAATCTTGTGGTGATGAAGTTCCTCGATGTATGAGGTTTCACATTGGGAATTTGATTACTTTTTTAATTTTCTAAGTCTCCATAATAAAATGGAAAAGTTCAAAGCTTGTCTAAGGTTGACTCCTTTCAGTACACTTTTTTGATATTCATTTTCTGTCTTCAGTTAATGATTGTTTCATTTAGAAACATCTTCTTTGTAAATCTATTTAAGGAGCATTCATCTCCTTTGGTTAATACATCGATTTACCATAACATGTTATCAGAGTGGGTCGATGGGGTTTTTCAGAATTTGGCGAATATTTTAATAAAAAAATCATAGCCTCTTCATAACTGGAAATTGTTTCCAGAAATTTGTTTTTTGATTTTTTATGAAATAAAATCATTGGAGGTTTTTTGAAATTGTTGGAGCCTTCTTCTGATTTTCATGGGTTTTTGTCTTCTGCAAAATTGTCTCTGCATGTTCGAGGGTTTGTGTAAAATTCTGGGCGTCGTTTTTGGCTTCTCCCACACAATGTCTGTGCTTTCTTTGTGATGGGTTGTTTACAAACCCTAACGGGTTGTTTGCTTCTACAAACGCAAAGTTTTTTTCAGGCGTCATTTCCTCGGATTGCGTGCTCAAAGTTTTCTTCATAGAGATTTTTCAGATCACGTAGTTTGTTTATTCGTGTGTGCAAAGTTTTCTTCGGCAATGAAGGGGTTTCTTTTGCCTTTCTACTGTGTGTCAATCCTGGTTTGTCTGTGTTTAAGCCTACGTTTTTAGCACATGTGTTTTTACACGATTTTTCTGCGATGGATTTTTTGTTACCTGTGGCATCCATGGTCCTGTTTTATGTTTTCCCGAGCTACCATTTTCAGAAACTACGGGACCCTTTGCTTGAGCGATTTTGCAATTTGTGGCCGTTTTGTGATTTGGTTTCAAGGGTTTTTTGATTTTTTGTCAAGAAAGAATTATGGGATGTTTTTTCTATTTTTTGTTTATAAAAAATTAGTGTTTGGGTTTTTATAAATTTTTTCTCAAAACTCATTTTGGGTTTTCTAATTTTTGTCCATAAAAAATCAGTGTTTGGTTTTTCTAATTTTTCTTCATAAAAATTTAGTGGTGGGTTTTTTAATTTTTTCCTAAAACAAATCATGGATTGGTTTTTATAATTTTTCTCCATAAAAAGTTTTGTAAGGGTTTTATATTTTTTTCTCCTTAACAATTTATGCACGGGTTTTGTAATTTTGTCCTTCAAAATTTTTGGTTAGATTTCATAAATTTTTCCTCAAAAAATTATTGTAGGTTTTGTACGATTTTTGAAAAAAATGTTTAGTACAAGGGTTTTACTATTTTTCCTAAAAAAAAAAGTTTTGAATGCTAATCCGTGTCTCGGATTTTGTGCCAAATACTCATTGATGGTTCAATGTTTGGGTTTTCACATTTTTTCAAAAAAATTGTCTATGGGTTTTGATCTTTTTTTCTCCTAAAAATTCGTGTCTAGGTTTGATTGACTTTTTCTCCTCAAAAATCATGTTTGCTTTTTTTAATTTTCTCCTCAATAATCGTTTTCGGATTTTCTAGTGTTTGCTGAAAAAATATGATGTGTTGCTGATCTCAGGGTTTTTTTATTTTTTTCCACAAAAGTTTTTTAGAGGATTTGGTGATTTTCTCCAGCTGTTTAATACTTAGTATTATCGGTGGTAAGTCTCTCAACTCAGGGAGGATTTACATTCCATAAAGGAGGCAACCACTTAGAATATTGATTGATGGGTTACAGATTTCTCTTCCAATAAATAAGAGTATTCTAAACCTTTGGAAATTCAAGTAAATACCAGGCCACAACTTTAATTGTGTTTGGCTTCTTAAATAAAACAAGGAGCTATGATAGTGTGAAATCACTTCTCTAAGTGTTGCTTCAACTTCTATGTCAATTACGATGCTCAGAGATCATAATAGAAAAAATGACTTTATCTTTCTCAAGCTTCACACAAGAATGTGTTAAAATCAGAGTTTCTTTGATAGGCACAGCTTTGCTGCTTATCCTTCTGTTATTAAATTACCAAACTCATTGTATCATGCATTCATTTGTAAGAGCATTCATAATACTTAATTCATAAAATGGACAGAAAGGCACCATTCATGAAACCTCTATATTTTTGCCTTCAACAATGACAAAATACCAGATAATAGAAAGCACTTATAGAGCATTCCATAGCAAGATATTCGCGAACTGCTGATGATTCCTACCACTGTAGTATCCTAGTTTATGTTCACTTCCAAACTCTATGCTGATATTAATTCAATCACCGCGAATTACAGGATGCACTAACACATAATGATCCAAATTCTTTCCACATCCAAACTCCTTAATGGTAACAGATGCAATAGAAAGCCCCTCAAGCAGATTTCAAAGAATGAGCATGATTGTTTGAATGTTGACTATGTTAGGTGGCTTGTCAATATGCCTCCTAGTTGAATTTCAACAATCTTTCCAAGGACTTGTTCCTGTAATGAGCCCAATCCGGCTCTTACTCAAATTCTCTAACAATTTCAATGTCTTTGCCAATTTCAAATTGATTTTTGCACGAAGATACAATTTGTGACAAGAACTCCTTTATTTAATATATTCAGTTCCAATTTAGTGTTTCTCAGCATACACAATTATTTCAAATTGCCTATTTGATAAATTCTGGAAATGGTATTCGATGATTTTATTCAAGCATAAACGAATTTGTCATATTTTAAATCAAATACAAAATGGAGGTATTCGCAAAATACCATTCTGCCCATGCGCGCCGTTAATCTCCAGCAGTGGCTAACGCCATATTAAACCCCCACATGAATGCTTAGCTGCCGCTGCAGCTCCTTGTTCTCACCCGCAGCTGATGGCTAACGCCACGCAGCACCAAATCCTCACCCACAGCTACTGACAAACACACCTGCAACTGCTGACAAACACACCCGCAGCCTAGCTTGATCACGCAACTACCTTACTTGCCTGCGGTTATTCTAGAATGGCGTCCAACCCCATTCGTTTCTGATCAATACTTCAGCGTGGGATATAATTGCAAATCAGTCCCACAATGTACAATATCAAGGCGTTATGAATTGGCAATTCTTCTGCATATGTATTCGATTCCAACCCTTGATCTCTTCACAGCTGTAATGAAATCGACCTCTTCTGCAGGTCACAGTTCAAACCATAATTCAGTTTCCAGTAATTAATTCTTCCTCCAAGTTACAGGCACACAGTACGAAGGAGAGAGATTGGTTATACTTCAACAACCAATAAGTGATTAGCTCCAGGAGAATCAGTCTTCCAGATGCTAAACCAATTCAGTATCAAACCCTTATACCTCAGCAAAGGATTTGATTTACAAATCAGAACCTCTCCTCAGAGAAAACAAACAAAATATAATATAATCAATCGATGATGAATGAATGCCTTGCCTATTGCTTTTATAATTAAAAAGTGTCTTCTCTCACACACTTTTCACTTGAAGCACTTTTATACTTAGGCACATATTGAGTAATAATTTATTAACTCATTTGGCTCCAAAAATGACCTTTTCATCAATATCATGAAATTATGACACGCAAGGTCCCTGTTTCTTGTGCCCAAGATTTAAAACTTTTCATCCCGGTTCCGACGAGCTATAACACTAAGGTGCCCAACATATAATACCAACAATAATGGCAACCTTAGCAAATTTAATTAAATAATAATAATAATTCACCCGTCTTGCAAAAACAACTGAAGAAGCATCAGAATCAAAATCTGTCTGCACTAGAGTGATTTTGATGATAAAAGATGATGAACGAACTTGACGGGGTGACTTACTAATTTTAGACGCTCTCTCCAAGTTTCTTGGAGCCCAAACCGGAAGCTAGAAATGAAAACTGAGAGCATCATTCACTCCTCTAACTCATCTGAGCTCATCGGAACTATCCATTGACTTACTATAAATAGTAATTTCACACCAATGACCGTCTAAACACCTCGCCAGACCACGAGGATCACAATGACCCGACACCATCCATTCAATGACCTTGCTAAAAATGGGGACATTACAGTTCCATAGCATTCTTCTAGAAACCAAATTAGGATAATTGTAGTTGCAATGATCAAATTTTCTTCTCCTTCTAGAGACATTTCTAGATCTTTTCTCCAATGCAAGTGAAAACCTCTAGATAATATGGTTCGGCTACAATCTTAGAAATATCTTCATTAATTTGTAGAATACAATTTGTAACCGGTGAATGCATCCATCAATGAATTGTTATCTCTTATATCGTTGTGATTTATTTTTCCAGACATGGAAGCACCAAAGTCGGCCAATCTCGTGAACACCCTTAATGAATGTGGGTGCCGTCTTCTTCTTGAGGTCGCTCTATTTTTGAGACTTCGTGCGCTATCCTTAGATCCAAAAGCTTCTATAAACGATATTGGACTAACAAGCTGTTGGATGATGTTGAAGACTCAATCTTTTCAATTAGAGAATGGAGAATAGAAATAATTTTACCACCATGGCGCTCGGCATTGGGGTCTTACGACATTTCAATTTACCATGAGAGTGTCCAGTGCTTGAGGACTAGATCTCGATTGTATACGAACTTCAGAGCTTTATGTTCACTTGACCTAGACAATGGTTGGATCCGCAAGCACGTTTGGGACCAAGTTGAGACTTTATAAGACTATCCAAAGTCGACCATGTTGAGAACTATAGTCGGGCTTTGGTGTGACTTCCCATTGGTAGAGGATACTATGCATGCACCACCTCTTACCATGTTTCTCCTACATATTTCACTGTAGTAGTGATTTTGGAAATTTCGAGGCTATCTGTAAATGGAATAATTTTCCCACCTTCTCATACATGTCTCTGGATTCATGCCAGCGCAAATTCCATATCATAGTTTACTGATATTTGAATGACATAGCCCACTCTTTGAAATTTGCTTAATCAGCAAATCGGGAAGGAGCATGAACACACAAGATTTGACAATAGTACGAAGGAAGTGCCGACAACCCGATTTTCATATAAAATAAAAAGTAGTAATGCTCCTGCAATACTGGTTCCACAGATCCTCATCCTCCAAATATATTATTGCCCTTTGCATCTGCCTATATAAATCTGATCATATCTCTCTTACACTGGCTCTGATACCATGTTGAAGTATGATCAGATTTAGAGGTTATAATAATTTTATTTTTTCTATCATCTATAATATCTCAATATACTATTATATATAGATCTGTTAAGATCTTATTATTAATATATATTAATATTATAATTATATTAATGAGAAGATACTTGACTGAATTATGGATCTGCACTTTATATGAATATTACTCAAATTACTTTGACTCAATAATACCAAATATATATGTGAATGTTGTACTTGATTCGCGCTGTATGTTTTTCTGTACTAACAAGATACAATACACTCACAATATATATGAGGAGAAGAGGCATGTCCCGTAGGGACATGTCTCTACGTAAACTAAGTTTATGTAGAGACATGTCACTACGCGACATGTCTCATACGATCCAATAAAT
This sequence comes from Thuja plicata, assembly GCA_018584345.1. Taxonomy (NCBI): domain Eukaryota; kingdom Viridiplantae; phylum Streptophyta; class Pinopsida; order Cupressales; family Cupressaceae; genus Thuja; species Thuja plicata. Next base: position 709,428 of record MU227359.1, read on the forward strand.
ATGTAATATGCTGTTTAGTAATCTCAACCGATAGTAACTTCGGTATTCATTAGTTATCACCGATACTTGTTATCAGTGCTTGTTAATATTAATATCAATATAAATCGATACTCAAATCACAGCCTCATTAATATTATCGATTCTCATTAATCATTAACCAATATACATATTGGTATCATTAGATGCTATCTTTGATAGCGTATAATGATATATATATATATATATATATAATGTGAATCGATACTCAATATAGATGAAGGCATTAATAAGTATTAACAATATAATTAACATTAATCCAACTCATGGTATCAGCAGTATGATTTATATCAATAATATGATTAATCACAGTTTATATCATTTATCTATGTATATATATAATATCATATATACATGATTGGCAACTTATTAATAATCATATATATGATCAACAGTAATGCAGAAGAAAGGATAGTGATCAAATGCTCAAGGCCAATAGGCCACTTATGCATTTGATTTCATCGATAGGAATAATCCGATTGAAGCTACAATACATTAACATATTCTGTTTTGAATGCTATTGCTTTTTATTTTTATTTATGCCCGATGACTAATAGATGCTATAGAGTTGCACAAGTTTGGTTATTCACAACCTAATTCCTCTGACCACTTTACAATTGGTTACAGGCCTCTTATTGCAACTAAAGCAAATCCTGTCCATTCCACAAAGTCAAGCGAATTTGCTGGCCATTTGTCAGTTGAAAAGCATAAATTACAAATGCATCCAATATGTCAGACAGAGAATATGGTTTGTATAAATATTACTTTTGTTTTTTTTAGTTAATGCCTAATTCAGAGATGCTAGAGAATGCAATGTCATTTAATACATGGCAAAATTCTTCCAGCTTTTTTGCACATTATTGCAGCTTAATAAAAACTTAAGGTATCCTACTGCTTTCATTGCAATTATCACCGTGTATGTAGTTCTGAGCATTAATTTTCTTATGACCAGATAAAAGCAGTAGCATCTTCACATTGTTCTCAGCCAGATACAATTGAATATGCAATGGCTATGGAGTGGGCACTTATGCAAGAGAAGTCTGATAGATGGTGGACTGAACTATTCAAGGTGGAATTCTTGCCTCATCTTGGACAATGCGTTTAAATTTGAATTACCAAATGGCATATTTCTTTGTTACATTTACCTTTTCAATAATTCTGGAAACATGAACTTGTCCAATGATCACAATTACAATTGATTGTTGGTTGGTAGAAGCAAGAAGAAGAGATTAAATTAGTGAAGCAAAAGCTATGCAATTTGAACCCAGAGAAGTATCCTGGCAATTGATTGCAGGCTGAGAAGGTAACCACAAGCATTATTTTCACTCGCGGTTATAATCATGTCTGTTGTTGGCATCTCACACCCTTTGTTTTTTAAGCTGATTATGATACCAGTTATGCTGTGTTGTATTTGGTAGATTTCTGAAACCTACTTGAAATGTGCATTCTAAATAATTTGTCAATATTTATATAAATGTCAGCTGAAACTTATTGAGGATTTTAGTCAGGTACATGGCAGATAGACTTCATTCAGGATCACTGTAATTTGTACTGCGTGCACAGGAACAAGAAGTGGTCAATTCTTTGATGTTAAAAGCATCAAGATTTGTTCATAGATATTGCATTAAGCGTAAGGCATCCTGCTCAGCTTTTATGCAAGCAATGGAGATATTCGATGAGACCAAGATTATACGATCTAGAGTTTCAGCAGTACAATGCTTAGTCATCTCATAAAGTGTTCCTGTGTTTGTTTGGTATGCACAATTTTCTAGACCAATACAGACTAAAAACTGGTTGAGAGATGCTGCAAAGGAAGATGAACATAAGCACATCATGGAATACCACAGTGGTCATTCGGGGTGGATTTTTACAGCCTCAAGAAAAGTGGCACAGGTTCAATAATCATGTGTGGCATGGCAGTCTAGAGATGATCAAACCTGTTGTTTCTTACATACATCTAGTACAAAAGCAAGAGCTATTATGCTTCTGTCCCTTCAATAGAGCAAAAGAAAATTGGAAATGAAAGTATTATTGAATAGGTTTGATTATTTTGCAATGCCTTCCCTTACAGGAAAGAATTATACCACAGGGTTAGCAAATGCATGTTGCAAAATTTATTAGATATCTTCATTAGATCATTTCTCTTCAACAATCATTTTTGTCCTTAATGTAAAAATATCCAAAGTTAGATCATCTTTCTGTAATTGAACTTGTGAGAAGGTTTACAAATGCAAATGAACCACACATTCTTCTCACAAATGCAAATGAACCACACGTGCTTATAGCGTAGGGAACAAGAATTTAAAAAAATATGTATTCAAAGACAACTGACTTATTTCCATGGGGCAAAAATATTTGAAGTTCTTAAAATTATAAATATCTTTTCTAGTATTGATTGCTTATTACTTGACATTTTCTTGAAATTGTGTAAAGGAGTAATAAGAATTCAAGCCAATGACAATATAAATAATTTGAATTCTTTTTATTTCTTTTTTAAAAATAAACATATATGTAAACAGTGAATGATAGGCTTCAAAAAAGAAAAAAGAAATTATATCTACTGAAATGTACAGCTATTGAAGACTGTTAACGTTTTTGTAGACATAAACTGTGGACACATTCCCCCACATTGTTGCGATACCACACATGCATGCAATGCTTTAATCTTTAAAATTAGTTGATATAGTAGTAAATAATGAATCTCTGCTAGAAAGTAGCTTGGCAGGTGTCATGTCCCCAAATAATCTTTATTTGGCTAATAAAATAAAGGAATTAATTATTTAATATTAATTACATTGACAAACTAATATTAAATAATTACAAGGAGTGTAACATTAAGTTACCTATTTAAATAAAGTCTTACGGGAACACTACAACCGATTTTGGTTGTCATTTAGGGCCCGTTTGGTTGTACCCCATAAACGGGTTATGCCGCCCATAACCCGGTTATGGGGTGCAATTCCCTGTTTGGATGCCCTTTGCAAGAATGGGAATGTGGATTTCGAAATCCCCATTTAGCTGAAAACGTGGATTTCGCAATTCCACCTCAGGAGGTGGCCTCAGGAGGTGGAATCACTTTCGAATCCACGGTTATGTGCTCAAATAAAGCAAATTTAAACTTCCCGTCGGGTCTGGGCAACTCCACGTTTTTGGATTGAAAATCTCATTTTAATATTGGGCAACGTCCGCAGATATCCACGTTTTTGGACGCTAGGGTTTGCTGTCTGCTGCGTGTTTTGCTGTTCGACGCGTGAGCTGCTTTGAACAGGTATTCTTTGCTGTCTGCTGCGTGTTTATTGTCCTTCAAACGTTCTTTGCAGAAGTGT
>MU227359.1:764609-783347 GCA_018584345.1 Thuja plicata
TTGCATTTCAGTGTTCCTGTCACCTCTTCCAGTTCAGCATTATGGGGGGGTTCACCTGTTGGTTCTATTGCTTCCTGGTTCGATTGATCAGCTCTTCAGACATTTGTCTTCTCTACCTGGTCATGCATTTCAGTGGGGGTTCCAGCAGTTTCTTCTGACAGAGTTTTCAGACATGCTTCGGAGGTGCTTCTTGCTCATTCTTGTTCCTCTCTTTCCCTTTATGTTTTGGGTACCTGATCAGGCCTTGTTGCCGGGACCCATCTTTCCTGCTTTCTACAGTAGTTTAGCAGTTTTGCTTCTCCCTAAGTTACACTTAAGGGGGGGTGTTAGAGTAATTAATTAAGTTACTCTTTAGTGCTTAAGTTTCACTTAGGCAGTTTCTATTTCCTAGAAGTTTCCCTTTTAGGGTTTCGGTATCCTTTATAAGGAATCACCGCTTTCATTTCTTGAAAGGAGATTATAATCATTTCATCATTGTTAATAGAAGATTATTTTCTTGTAACATGGTTTTGCAGTCTCTGGCCTATTGGCCGCCATAGCTCTCTTTCTCTTCTGTCTGTCTTCATTCTTGTAGCAGTCTTTGCATGCAGGTGTTCTTGGGAAGATTTGCAGTTCAGCAAATCTAATAGATTGATGATACTAATGCAGTAAAATCCCCTCTTCATGAATGGTCTCACCTTGATGACTGACTATAGTGACATCAAAGGATTATTCTCTTGAACAAAGTTTGGCAGACATTGCAATTTTTCACATGCTTGTGCGTGTCTTTGAACAAATTTGGCTAATAATAGCATGCTCTCAGTATTTTATGCATTGTATCCAAACTAGTTCCATGTCCCCTTCCAAATCTATCGTGAAAATGTTCCAAGATTGTTCCTGTCTCTTCTCTTCCAACACATCTCAAGTATATGCCTTCATGATTTTTTCTTATACAACACTGACCCTCGCATCATATATCTTTTGCTTTTCAATTTCAACACCTTCTTCTTTACTGAGTTCAAATGAGGACATTTATTATCCAACAACTAACTGATAATGTCTTTGTACCATTCATCTACACACATCCTCTAACTCATAAACTTGTTGCACTAGTCTTGGTTCGTCATATGCGATCTTTTGTGCTATCTTTTTTTCTCTGACCAACTTTATGGGTTGTATTTCAATGTCATATTCCAAGATAGTGGTGACCCACTTTCCTCTTCTCTCGCCTAGTTCATTTTGTATTATTTATTTATTTACTGCAATATTAGGTAGTATGGCGTGTACTTTACTCCTTGGCATAAGCTTGCTTCTCTACATTGGGGTATCTCAAATTATCTTCCTTGAAGGGTGCACTCATGAAGGCGATTGGATGTTCTTCATTTTCCTCAATCCTTTGAGTAAGAATTGTTGCACACACTTGATCTAAGGAAAATGAGTATATGTAGAATGACATCTCATAATCTAGACTCACAAGAACTGGGGCCTTGACAATTCATTACTTTATTTCTTCAAAATATCTCTTAGTCTATGGTTCCAATCCATCTTTGTATCTTTCTTGAGAATGTCTTTCATAGGCTTCACTATCTTTGCAAATCCTAAAATGAATTTTCTCACAAAACTAATCTTCCTGAAGAAAAATTTCAATTACTTCTTGCTACCTGGTAAATTTAGCTTTGAGATTGCCTCTACTCTCTTAGGATCAATCATAATTCCCTTTTTTGAAAGGACATGTCCAAGTATCGTACCTTTTGTCACCCCAAACATACACTTCTTCGGATTGAGAGACACTCCAAATTTCATGCATCTTACAAATACCTTTCTCAAATATTCAATATGTTCTTCTCTTTTCTTTGAAAGTATGGTGATATCATCCATAGAAATAATGATGCATTTATCTTTCAAGTCTTTGAATGTGTAGTCAATGGCTATTTGAAATGTTGCTCCTTCATTGATTAAACCATAAGACATCCTCCTATATGTGTAGGTTCCCCATTTGGTAGTGTAAAAGGTCTTTAACCTATCTTCTTCTTCGACCAAGACCTGATTATACCCTGAATATCCATCAATAAATGTCATAATCTATAATCCATTAACAATTTACATTACCTCATCAAATGATGGCAATCAATAGTTGCCATTTTTTGATGCTTTGTTAAAATTTTGGAAATCCACACATAACCTTATCTCTCCAATTTTCTTTCTCACTAAGAAAATATTGGCGACCCATGTCGAGTGTTACACTGGGAATATGATTCTTGATTTTATCAACTTCTTCACTTCTTGATAGATTAAAGGTTCCAGCAAGGGGTTGACATGCCTCTAGCATTGTCTAAATGGATTTATTTCTTCCTTCAATGGTTTTGTGTGTGTAACAATGGAAGGATCATATGTCTTCAAATAATCATAGCCCCTTGCTATTACATCCAAAAATTATTTCATTAGCTTAAGGATACCTTCTCTTTCCTAAGGAGTGAAAACTTTCCCAATGTGGAAAATCTTTAGGTTTTCTTCTATTCCCAGATTTACTTTTTCACATTCATCTCATCCTATGGGTTGGTGCTTAATCTTATTGAATTGATCCACATCAAACATTATTTCCATTTGGATCATCCCCTTTGGGATAGTATTGGCCTTTAAATTCATGATTTCATATGGATTGATTTCTGCTTCTTCAATCTCATCATCATCAATTATTTGAGTTGTCAAAACACTTGTGTTTGTTAAGAAGTCTAATATATGCCTATCATCACCAAACACCTAGAAATTGGTTACATTGTTTAGCACTGAGGGTATTGATGCAAGTTCCACTCTAAATTTATTCAATCCTTCGAGCATGAGTATCGTCAATGAACTTGTTGCCTATGCTAGAGAATTCACAACCTTGTTGGTAGATCTATAGCCAAAGTTGATATTGAATGCATCAAAGCTTTCGATCAGATCCCAGACTCTATTATGATATCTTTTCAACCTCTTATCATTGCAGGCAAACTTTTGTCTAACTTGTTCAATCACTAAGTGTGAGTCCCCAAAGACATGAAGTACCTTCGCTCCTTTTTTAATTGTGCATAGCAAGCTCAGTACTATAGGCTCATATTTGGCCATGTTATTTATGCAAGGAAACTGCAATCTATCTGCTACCAAATATGTTTCTCCTGTTGGATTGGTCAGTTCATATCGAGCTCCTAATCCTTTCTTTGTTTTGGAGCCATCAATTCTTAAAGTCCATACTTGATTGATTTCTTGATATCCCTTTTGGGGTTCCCATGTTGGACTAGATTTCACTTCTTTTCTCATTTTGTTATCTTTTGATGTATCTCAGTTTCTTTCTTCCCCCATTCTGCTAACTTCAACTATATCTTCAAGTGGGGACATTACCTTTTGTTTCATTTTAGTGTTCAAATTCATCTATGGATCTTCCCTTTGTAATGCCACTGGAATATTTTTCACAACTTATTCTAATGCAATGTTACACATAGAGAAAGACAACTCCAAATGAAAGGTGTTGTGAATCCTACACCAGTTGGGAAACAATAGATCTCTCACTGAAGTTCGACTACCCAATTCTATTCCTTGTCTCACAGTTCTAAACAAACAAAAAATCTAAATATTTTGAACATCCCTTCTCCTTCATCAGATGAGGAGCTTTGATCACTTTCTATGAATATATCAGTTGAGCCTTGTTGTTTTGACAATTCATTTTCTTTCTCACCATATAAAGTGTGCAACATCAAGACTTCTTGTGCCTTGGGTTGATATAGGCCTAGGCCTGTTTCAGCGAATAATATCTCATTTTCTTCTCCATACTCAGTGATAGTCAACTTTAACCTTGGGGTGATTTCAATTTTGATTTGATTAGGAATCTCTCTCCATGACAACCACATGTGTGAGAAATTTGTAGCTACATAGCCATCCAATATTTCTAGTCCAATCTCTACCCAAAAGTAAGTCATAGCCATCTAGAATATCCACAACTGATATGTCGATATGTTATTCCATTATAGGATCAAAGGCCAATTGTATATGTATATTGTTCAATTCACCTACAAATGGTACCTATGTTCTATCAAGTTGTCTAACTTTATTGTTCATGTTTGTAGGAATAATTCCTAATCTTCAACAAATGGCTAAGGGCTTAACATTACTTGATGCTCCTTAATCAATCGAGCAGTTGTGTAGTAATTTCCCAAATATTCTCAATGACAATAGAAATAGGGCAGGCTCATCCTTTCCTTGATAGAAGACAATTGGGGTGTTGAACCCAAGCTTAAGCTTTGTTTCCATCTACGTTGACTTGTTTACTTCTTTTACCTTTGTCATTGATTGTTCTTTAGCATTCCCTCTAGTCTTAGACGTTGTATCTTGTTTTGAAATTGGAGTGATTTGAGCTACATAAACTGGATGTGATGAATCTTTATTATTGAATGTATTTTGATCATCACATGAAATACTTTGTACCAAGTTTGTATTTGGGGCCATGTTGGAAGTATTGTGAGCATTCGTATTAGCTCCTTGTGAGGTGTTTGTCATGTTTTGATTGCAGGACCCCTGATTTTTGCTATCTTTCAATCTATTGAGAAATACATTTTTTATTTATGTCACTTTCATCAACTCAAACAATGGTAAATTGATCTTGACTTTCCTCATTTCCTGAATTAAAATTTGTCCCAATTTCCTCAACTCCTCACCACTTGGAAGGTTACTAGCCACTTGTTCCTTATTAGTAGTTGGAGCACTATTGTTTCTTCGATCATTGCTAGTATTTTTATTTTTATTACTACCTTGCCTATACTCATCACATTGCTCACATTGGGATGTGGAGGCATGTTGAAGTTGTTAGGAGGAATATATGAAGTCAAGGGCTCATTATTCCTATGATTCCTTTGGTAGACTCTTGACCCATTCCCTTGTGATTGTTGAAATGATTGTACTTCATTTGTGCCTTGAACTAAAATTATATTGTTTAGTGGTGGAAAAACATATCCTCCTTCCCTCATGGGCTCATTTGGACATGGTGGAAACTCTATGCATGGTATCTCCATTAGACCATTGGCTGATGCTGGTGGAAATCTCCCAGTATGCTCTTCACAAGCCACAAATTATGGAGGAAAAGAAAACTTCTCAAAAGTTAAGAATTGATCATATCTTGTGGCTAGGACAATTTCAAGCCCTGTCACTAGAGGATTTTCTTGGTTAATTGATTCATCCACCACTTTTTGGAATAAATTTGTAGCCTTCTTGAATTCTGCACACTGAATCTCTGCATGTTGATTTGTCTCATGTATCCTACCATGTTGATAGCGCTACTTCAACTAGGAATATCTTATCTATTGTTCTATTCTCAATAGCTGGTGGGTTTTCAAGTGGTGACACCAAGTTTAATTTGTATTCCAAGACCTCTTTTGATTATTGTTGTAGCCTTGATTGTTTGATTGAGAACCACCTTGATAGTTTCCTCCTTAGTTATTTCTTTGGTACCCACCATCTTGGTTATTCCTTTGATAATTGTAGTCTTGATTGTTCCTTTGATAGTTCACTTGATAATTTCCTTGATAAGCTCCATGGCCACCTCCTTGGTAATTTCCTTGATTTCCTTGGAAGTTCCTTTACATGTTTTGTAACTAATTATTTTTATTTCTCAAGTAGGTGACCTCAGTTGAAAGTTTTTTCACTTGTTCCACTAACTCCTTGATCTCATCTTTCTCTTCTTTTGTTCTTGTGGATGTACTTGCACCTTGAAGATATACAGGTACTGATGGAGGTTCTTGAGATAATGGAGCCCATGGATGCAACACAAGTTGATTTGATAGAGCTTGATAGGTGATTTGTGGGACTTGATTTTTCACAATTTTTGGTCTCGCACCCATTGTTTCCCCTCATAAATTTTGTTTCATTTGTATACTCACCTCTACTACCATATTATAAGCATCATTCAAGTTCGTTTGTGGATTGGGCAACTATTTTGTGATTATGGTAGTTTGAGAATCTAAGGCATTATAGAACATCTCCAGTGCACTCATGGGTTGAACAGTATAGTGAGCTCGCAACCTTGTATATGCTTTGTGGAAATGATTGTTGAAAGAACTTATAAGCTCTTTCTCGTCTCCCAATATCTGCAAATTATTGGTACAAATCCAATGGAGTGATGGAGATACCAAACTCCTAAATGAATGCAGCCTTCAATTGATCTCATCCTATTATAGATGAAGTGGTAAAGTTCACAAAGCAATAAAGGCCTCTTCTCCCAAAGAGTGAGGGTAGAGCTCATGCAAAATCCTCATGCTAGATCCTCTTGTTTCACAATGCATCCTTGAAAATGTTGATGTTATCTTCTGTTGTTCGATTAGGATCATTCACATAAAACTTGGAGTAGAAGTGTTCCAGATTCTTGGGTAAATCATTATACAGATTGAAAATAATAGGCGAGTAATTATTTTGAATCCAAGGTGTAGGTTGTGTCATCGTTGCTTGAATTGGTTGAATTGGCGTCTCCTAGACTTGAGTAACTTGAGCTTGAGTGCCTTGAACTGGACCCTTGGAAGAACTTGCCCAATTCATAGTATTATCTACCCAATGATTGCTTCATTTCCTGTGAAACTGCAATTCTACCAAATCTTCCTATTTCTTTGGAGTTGATCTCAATACCCTTTTCCTTCTTTCTGATTGTAGCCTTTCAAATATTTTAGGAGAGAAAGATCCAATCTTCTTATGCAGCTTTGTGTTTAATTTTGATCTTCTTCGAGACTTGATTAAGCCAACTTTGTGCTTTTCTTTATCTCTCAATCCCTATTTGTATTTCTCTTTTAAATAGCTCATGCTTTCCTTTCTTCCTAGTTCAACGAGTCAGTAGTATCCAAATACTCTCTATTGTTTCTTCTATCTTCCCAAGCAACGAAGTGTAACATAGCTACAATATGATCTTGAAGTGTCCCCCAAGTTTCTCTAGGATACTAAGATCTAGGAAGAAATGTCTTTCACCATCTTCAAAAATTTGACAAAATACTTGAGAAAACTACAATCATCCCTCATTCTAGTGTCAATTTCTATTGATGTGAGTTTTATTCCACTACAACATGCATAATCAAATAACTACAACATTTCAAGGTCAAACAGTTAGATACTCAATCCTTTCTTGATATAAGGTCATCTCTCATGCTAAGCTTGGAAAGTAAGATCATGAAATGACTTCAACATTCATTTTATCATGGACAATCGCTTAGTTGAAATAATATAATTTGTTGGTAATCACTTAGGGGACTTACACAGTTTCTCAAGATTTGTCAATTGATTGCATTTCTAAATATTTGGCTTCACAATGTGCATTAAAAATATAGTTTTTTTATTTTTCCAACTCCCACTCAACTTAAACTTAAACTTATCTTCTATTGCTACTTCTACTTCTTACTATGAATGCAAGGAATCATGGATGACTTGGACTCTACTAGATGAAACTTTATCAACGACTTCCACCCACCTAGTGCAAGCTTCTAAGGTATACTTAATTGATTTTTAAATCAATATTTCTTCTTCAATCCCACCAAATGGATGCAAACTAAAGCTATATATCAATTGAAGTTAAGTTTTTTCATTGGATCACCACATAAGGTACACTTACAATTAGCACGAGGCTAGTGTACCAGATTTGTTCAAGTCAATCAAGTGAACATACACAATCACTCTCACTCATCTAAACTACTTGAAGTGAATTCTATTCTATTCTAAATTCAATAGCTTGAAATGGAAACAACTTGAAATGAAATATATTCTAAGTGAGGATGAAGATAACCATGCAATTATCTAAACTTCTTCAAAACTAATCATCATGCAGAGCACAAAAATGACAAGTAGAGAAAATTTGACATTATTCTTACAACGATTCTCCAAAATAAACTTACAAATGAGAGGATTTTGTAACACCCCGCCAGAGAACCCAGGAGAATATAACCTAAACATGCAACTAAGTTACAATATTATTTTTTAAATGTTTACAACCAATAATGATAACAACATGGAAGAAAAAAATGAAACACATGACATACACAGAAATGCAACTCAAACATAGATAACAAATCTTGAGGGTTCATTGACATAGAATTACTTAAGCAAACTAATCTACAAAGAACAACTATAAAGAAATAACATTAAAAATACATCAACTGAATCACAATATCCATCTCATATAATAAGATCACATATACAACTGATACCCAAGGTATGAAAAAGGAGAGGAGTGATCCTTATATATGGGGCTCGAGTACAATGGACAACCAAGATTAAATTAGAATCAATGACCTAGATTAAATCCTAAAAAACCTAATTAGGGTTTCCACCCCATCAACCAATGAGATTCAAGAACCTCAACATGATCCAATGGAAAAATTAAAACAAGTGACAACCAATCAAATGGTAAGCCAATCAGAATTAAACACCTAGACAAACAACAAATGAGAAAATTTCATGCCACTTAAGCCTACATAAAATATTCATCAAGAATATTATTTCCTTTAAGTTTCTCTCTCTTTGCAAGTTTAATGAATTTAGAAATAATATCCTGAAGCCTCTCCATGGGGATGTTTGGTGTGTGGTTAATTTCCATTCAACAACCTCTATCACAGGAATGCAAACCGAGTAAGTCTTGGCCCAACCTACCATACTATCCTCACAAGAGATAATGAATGCCATCAACATGGATAGATCTTTTAAATGTTCATTTTTAATGATATGTGCATCCTTGAAGTAAAGTGCCTTCATCTTTTCTCCCAAAACTTTCACTGTCATGTCCTTTCTCCTTACTTCCTGAAAATCAAAGATAGTGGATACTACCCTATAGAGCTCATCCAAGATAGGTTGCACCTTCTCATCGACATATTTGCAATCATTCTCAATCTTATCTAGATATTCTATTTTGGCTGCCAAAGTGCAATACCAATCACTAATATTTTCTATCTCTCCATGTTGTATGACCCCATTTCCCCCCATCATGAGAGCAGATGCCCCTCTAATGGAATGTAGTCTTGGAATGGTTTTCTCCCTAGTACCTTGGAATTCCTCATATGTTTTATGCAAGGATAAAACTCGAGCCTTAATAGCTATGATCTCTTCGTAATGTCCAACAAATTTCACAAGTATCAACCTCTCTTTCAAGCTCTTCATTTCATTCCTTCCCTATCTCAAATGCTACCACTAAGGCCTCCATATGGTTTGCTATTTCATGCTCTAGTGTAGGAGGTGGATTGGAGTTGTGATCTCTGACTTGAATTAGATTGGAAACATGTTTTAAGTATTCTCTAAATTTTTTAGTCTCTTCCTTGTACTTCTTCTTCGCCACTTCCTTGTCTATTATATCCTACATGATCTTAATAGAACCCTGAGCCTCTTCAAATTCTATCTTCTTTGTAGTAGTTCCCAAATCATGCTCAATTATTTTGTAGTCTTAAGGTTGAATGTTGTCTCTTATTGTGTTCATCTTAGGAATAGCAATTTGAACTTTGTGGGTTCCTGAATCATCCTTGATTACCTTGGAAACCTTCATTGCTAGTCGATTCTCTTCCTCAACTTATTGTAGGGGGTCTTAAATTGTCACTATTAATTCATTCTCGTCAAAATTTTCTTTTTCCTGTATCATATCCCATAACCAATCAGGCATTATCCACTCTCCTAATTCCAAATTGGGATCTTCTCATTTTTTGCTTTCAAATGGTAAAAATGTAGTATCTTCATTAGGAGGTGGGATAGATTTGGTCTTCCTTAGGAGAATATTCAATATTAACCATCTCATCATGATTTCCTCGTGGTGGAGAGAGCATTTCCTCTAAATCAGTAGCACTCAATGGAGAATACCCTGAAGAACTCTGATTGACACTATCCTTTGATTCAAAAGAAACCTCTTGATGCACTTCCTTTCCCTTAGATGACATAGTCTTTCCTTACTTTGAGGTTCTGATTTATTCAGATGGAGGAGCTATCTATTTTTGTCTTTTTTCTGGTGTCTCTTCAATACTTATCCCCTTTTCTTTTGAATTCTTACTTGGTGGATCTTTTTCTTGACACTTCCTTTTCTTGTTAACTTCCCCCAGTTTTCACTTGATTCTTGAGGCTTCTACAATGATTCATCTTATTCAACTTACTCAACCTCCCTCATATTATCATATGTCAAGGGTGTTCCTTTCTTTTCTAAAATGGCTAACTTTTCATCCAACCATAGTTGAGTGAAGAGAGAAACAAGTATCGTCAATGTTTGAATTCTGACCTCCTTATCTTCGTCTCAATTAATTGTTTCTAACTAAAGGTTGGTGGTGGTGTTAAATTCACTTTGGGTGATGTGGTAATCCTCTTCTGATTGATCAAGAACATGGATCCGCTTCCACTTATACTTTATAATCATGTCAAGAATCAACCTAGAAAATTTCCTCTTTCTAATTGCAAGATCATCCTTTACATCAACCCAATAGTCCTCTATGTATGGGATGTGGAGATACATGTTCCCATATGCGCTCTTAATCTTCCTCTCAGGATCAAATTTTCTTCTTGCTTCATACAATCCAAGTCCATAGCGTTCAAATTCATCATCTTCTTCCTCAACTACTGTTTGTGATGGGAAAACCTCACTTCCAAGTCTGAAAGGTAACCCTACCCCTTGCTTGCATTTTTGGTTTTGAATTATATCATAAGAATTAATTTTCCTTGCAAATCACCATTTTGTTTGTTGGATATCTTGGGAGCTTCCTTGGGAAATATATACTTCCAAGTATGTAGATGTAGGTGAATTTGGGGAATTGGGTGTACCATGACCGATGCATCTTCATCAACTTATTAGCCTCCTCAGATGATCTCACATGTGGAACCTCTTGTAGTTGTCTCACAATCTTACTGGAAAATACACCATTCTCAATCTTTAAGTGCTTGTGATTGTGGAGATACAATTGCAGATAGTATTCATGCACTAAGCACTCTCCTGGATTTGTTCCGCATCTCTCAAAAATTTCCAATCCTTGAAAATTGTATATCTTAGCCAACATGTAGACAAGGTAAGATGTCGTGTAAAATGCCTTAGTGTCCTTCATTATCCTTTGTTGGTGATCAATTTTATCACTTATGATCTTTTTCCATGTGAACATTAACTCCCCTGATAGAATCTTGTCTATGAAGTAATACATCCACTTCTTGAAGGTGCCACCTTGTGGATCTCCCATCACTCTATTCAACATCACAATGAAATCTCCAATATCTGGTTTGAAATCTGATATAGTTAGCTTCTTCAACGTCAATATTTTGGAGTAGTGATTTCATGGCTCCACCATCCACTAATCGTTCATTCTCTTCACACATGAATCTACTTGATCATAATAGTTCTTTAAAGCTTGCTCCTTGGTGATGAAGGTTTCTCCCTCATGAGATGGTATGTTGAAAGCCATCCTTATAGCCTTTTCTGATAGCATAGTTATAACCCTCTTCTTCTCTTTCCCATATTCAACTGTCTTCTTTTGAGGGTTGTAGGTTTTTGCACACTCAAGGACCAATTTGATCCTTTTCATGGTTGGAAGGAAGCGGACCGTCTGGACTATCCCATTCTTCATTATTTACATAGCCATCCTAGAAGTTGAACCTCTAGACATTCTCTCTTTCACTTGGATCATGTTGATGGGCCCCAAGTTGGTATCTCCAATCTTCTTATGCTTCATGGTGAAGCTAGATTTTGGTTCCATCTCTTCGGTGTCTCTCCTTACTTATGCACTTTGTTCCTTCTTTGAGTCCACAATCTTGGCTCATGACATGATCCTCCCTACCACAACAACACTCTATTAGACTTCAAATTTAAAATTTTGATTAGAGGATTGATCCTTTGAAATACAAGCCTTAATTGATTAAATCGACACTTCCTAATTTGAAAAGATTTTTCTCGAATGCCTAGATTGATTAAAAGATGTCATAATGATTCCCCAATCCATAAGGAATTTTTATTATTTTTTGCAAGAGAATTAGGCATTGAATATATTCAAAATGATAATCAATCTGATGAAATCCACTGAAATCTAGGAATATTGATAAATGATCCTTTGCAATCATGTTTAGATTTACCCTTCTCCTTACCCACTTAATTTTTGATTTTTTTGTAAGAAAGATCCGCCTTAAGGAAACTCCAAATTCAACCTTCAATTTTCTAGTGATTCGCTTCTCCACAAGAGGTAATTCATTGTTTATTGAAAAGAGGGATTGTGTAATTGTTTGTTGTGAAAATGGATTTTATTTGAGCCTCCTTATATAGGAAATTCAAAATATGAATGGGCACGAAATCCTATTAGGTTGACCTAGGCTTGTATTTGATTGTAGGTGTCCCACATTAAATATTTTCATAACTTCTTAGGGCCGACTGTCTTTGAAATTTGAGAATATGACTAGGCGGGAAAGCTTTGTGAGCGGTATTGCTCATGGAAGAGGAATTTGGCCATGCATTGTGGTAATTCAAATCCCATTTTCTCATCCTATATTATTCATGCTCAAAGTTTGGGGTGTTTAAGTCTGGGCAGAGCATCATATAGATGGAGAATAGTAGGTCAGGATTCCTCTGGTAAGAGGAATTCTGACCAATCTCTTGGTCTAGGATTACTTTCACTCTACCTTTAAATTTCCCCGCTCGATCCTCATTGGATTTTATGATGAATGCTTGGAAATATCGTATTGGTTTAAGGAGATGGATGGTCAGGATTCCTCATGGAAGAGGAATTTCAACCAGTCTCATCATCTTTGACACTGCTCCATACTCGCGCATTTCTTGATTCATCCTCGAAAAAGAAGTTGATTCTGTTGGAGATTTGCCTTTGTGCAAATAGTTGATTGTATGTTTGTCATTGATGACAACATATAGTTTACATCAGTGTACTGTATTCACTTTTTAGTATGGATATGTTGAAGCCTTGCGTGGTTATTTTTATGTTTTTGATAGAGTTATGATACCATGTTCATACACGTAGATGCAGAAGCTCAGCTATAGTTGAGTTATGTTATTCTATTCACCAGCCACAGTTTTAGAAGATTGTTTTCAAAAAGTCGATAGTAATTTTATTGATTCTTCAGTTGCACCTATCTATGGGATATGCGTATTCAGATTCATGTTTAGTTATGAGTGAAAGATAATTAACCAAAGGCACTAATCCTATTTCATCTGAAGCATGACATTTGGGTAATTTTGGTGGAACCGACTATGTGAAGTGATGCGTCTATTCATTTTGAGTTGCGTGGTTCTAATTATGTTGCGTGGTTAGTTTAGCCGACAAGAAAAGCATTGAAGGGATTCCTACAGCTGATGTGATCATATCTTTTGGAGAAGATACATATAGCAATTCATTTGTGATCACTAAGTGTGAATGATAAGAAAAGAGACAGAAAAAGAACAGAGTAGAATGTTGATTGTTTTGGGACAGTAAAGTCATTCATCAGATAAATATCTATGTGAAGAAGTAGAGAGTGCATACAATACATTGTAACTAATCAAGAAAGTAGTTCATTATCATATGTAGTGTATATCTATTTTACTAAAGGTTGCAACCTTCACCATTTTAGCAGTGTGCTTTTGGACAGTGAGTCCTCACCCCTAACAGGGTTATTTGTAAAAGACTCCTAACAGGGTCCGACCCTTAACCAGGTCACTGTACTTATTGCATTGTAAAGATCAACTCCTAATAGGGTTGTAAGATCTTCTAACAGGGATTATTGTACTCAAGTATAGTTATTTGTGGGTGCTAATTCCCATCGGGGTTTTTACCTATTTTGGTTTCCCCGTAACCAAAATTGTGGTGTTCTATTTTGTGTTATCTTATTGTATATATGCTTAATGATATTATGTACTTAATTGGAGAAAAGAATTAAAAATAGATGATAACTGATGCACCCCCCTCCCCCCCCTCTCAGTTATCCCTTGGGACTATTCCAATAATTGGTATCAGAGCCAAGTGCCTTGCAGAGAAAGCCTAATAGCTTAAGGTAGATCAAATGGCGTAATTCAGGAAAGAGAGTCCTAAGTTTGATGGAGAGAATTATCTTGACTGGAAGAACAAAATGATAACACATCTTCTGTGCGTTGGTTTTTAAATCTATGAGGTTTCTACTCATGCAATTGATTTTCCTACCTCGAAAGACCTTGCAGAAGAAGACTCTACTAACAAACAAAAGGAAGTATTCACCCAAAATGTAATTTCCAAAGAAGCCCTAATCAGTGCCTTATCTAACAGTGAATTTTCTGAGATCAAGAAGGCAGACAAAGCATATTCAATATGGAAATACCTAGAAGACATGTTTGAAGGAGACATCCAAGCCAAGAATGCATGTAGAAAGAGATGGAAGAAAAGATACAACAATTTAGAGATGCTACCTAAAGAAAACATTAGAGCTTACAATCAGAGGATTAATGAAGCAGTCTCAGGAATCAGGAACAACGGTGGAGAAATTTCAAAGGAAGATATAATGGACAAACTAATGACTACATTGATAGGAGATTATGAAAGCAAGATAAACATCTTGGATGAAACTATGCAATTCTCAAAGGACTTCAAAAGAGAAACCTTGATCAGCAAAATATCTGCATTTGAGATATCAAGATTAAAGATAGAAACTAAAATTGAAACAGCTTTCAAAGCCTCAGTCCATGGTAAGAAATCCTTGAGCATCTCTAGTAATATTGAGAAAGAAGAAGTTGATACAGAACTAGAAGAAATCATTGCTAGGATTGCTAAGAAAGAAAGGAAAGGTAAAGGAAAATATGAAGGACAACTACCATTCAAATGTTTTTCATGCAACAAAGTTGGCCACTTTGCATCCAAGTGTCCTACAAGAGTCAAGAAGTACAGATCAGATTACAAACCCAAATATACTAAGGAATGCTATCATGCTGAAGATGGTGTGACTAATGATGATTCAGGAGAAGATGACATTGGATTCGTTGCAATTAAAGATAATGAAAAAATGATTGAAAAAATAATAAATTGAAGATGATAAGAAAGCACAAGAATTGGGTTTAGTTTCACAAGCAGACATCAGAACAGACTGGATTATAGACAGTGGGTGTTCACATCACATGACAGGAGATAAAGATAGATTTGTACATCTAGATAAGTATAAAGGTGGCTTGGTTAGATTTGGAGATAACACTCCCAAACCTATCATAGGAAGAGGATCCATCACCTTAGATGGAAAGAACAAGACAAATGATGTTCTATATGTTGATGGTTTACATCATAACTTACTAAGTGTTGGACAATTGCTTGATAAAGGATATCAGTTAGAATTCAAAAACAACAGGTGCATTATTAACAAAAAAGAATGAGACATTATTGCATCAGGTTCAAAGACTAAAGGTAATTTTTTTCATCTTAACTCTGAAGTAAGTTGTTTTGTTGCAAAAGTGGATGACAGTTGGTTATGGCACAAAAGACTTTGTCATATCAATTTTGACAACATAGTAAAGATAAGCAATGTAAAGTCATTAAGAGACCTTCCTAGTATTGCAATACCAGTTGATACTATGTGGAGGGAAAGTGTGATGGGAAAGCATGTGAGGACCTCATTCAGAAGCAAACAAAACTCTGCAGAGAGAAAATTAGATCTAGTGCATACAGACTTATGTGGACCTACTCAAACTAGATCATACTATGGTGAAAGGTATTTCATTTTGTTTGTTGATGATTTCTCAAAAATGATGTGGGTTTTATTCTTGAAAGACAAATCTGAAGCTTTTGAGAAGTTCAAAATATTCAAAGCTAAAGTTGAAAATGAGTCTGGATTAAAGATAAAATGTCTGAGATCTGATAGAGGAGGAGAATTCACCTCTGACAAGTTTCTTGAGTACTGTGAAGAACATGGGATTAAAAGACAACTAAGTGCACCCAGAACCCCTCAACAAAATGGAATTGCAAAAAGAAGAAAAAAGATAATACTTGACATGGCGCGCACTATCATGATTGAAGGAAAAGTTGCACCCACCTACTGGAGAGATGCAGTCAATACAACATTCTATACTATCAACAAAATTCAACTAAGATCGGGTGCAGACAAAACACCTTATGAACTTTGGTTTGGTAATGTACCTACAGTAAAATACTTTGAAATCTTTGGAATCAAGTGCTACATCAAAAGAGATAATGGTGTTGGTAAATTTGATGCTAGAAGTGATGAAGGTGTTTTTCTTGGTTACTCTACTAAGAGAAACGATTACAGATGTTTTAATTTAAGGTTGAAGAAAATCATTGAAAGTGCACATGTGAAAATCGATGAGAAGTTCATGATTCAAGAGAGATATTATGAATATGCACCTATTATTGAAGATGAACCTAGACCTATCAATAAAGAAATAGTTATTGAAGAAATGTTTGACTGTATTGATGTATTTTGCAATAACCCTGAACCAATTCAATAAGAATCACAGATCATAGATGAGAGTTTCACACCTAAAATCTCAAAATACACATCTAAATACCATCTAAAAGAAGATATCATTGGAGATTAGAGCAGTTAAGTTTTGACAAGATCTAGAGAAAAAAGTTCAATCGTTGATAAAGAGGTATGTTTACTTTCAAAAATTGAACCCTTAAGTGTTGAAGATGCGTGTAA
The DNA here is from genome assembly GCA_018584345.1 of Thuja plicata. Lineage (NCBI taxonomy): Eukaryota > Viridiplantae > Streptophyta > Pinopsida > Cupressales > Cupressaceae > Thuja > Thuja plicata. The sequence goes on from MU227359.1 coordinate 781,191, forward strand.
TGATTTAGATTGGCAAAATGCAATGCAAGAAGAATTAGATCAAATAATTAAGAATGACACATGGGAATTGGTCCCTAGACCTTGTGACAAGAACGCAATTAGAAATTAGTGGATATTCAGAAACAAAATGAATGAAGATGAGACAATGATAAGAAACAAAGCAAGATTGGTATGTAAAGGATATGCGCAAAGAGAAGGAGTTGACTATTCTGATACATTTGCCCATGTGAGCAAACTGGAAGCTATAAAGTTGTTTTTAGCCTATGCAACATTCAAGAACTTCAAAGTATATTAGATGGATGTCAAGTCATCATTTTTGAATGGTGACTTGAAGGAAGAAGTTTACATAGAGAAGCCTGAAGGATTCAAATTTTTAGACAAACCAGATATGGTATGCAGACTAAAGAAAGCCCTCTATGGACTTAAACAGGCCCCAAGAGCATGGTATGAGAGACTTGATGGTTACTTTAAAAAGATTAGATTCAAAAACGGAGTAGCAGATTGCAACTTATTCATCAGAGAGACATCTGAAGGACTATTACTTGTTGCTATCTTTGTTGATGACATTATTTTTGGAGGTAATTAAAAGCTTAGTGCAGAATTTGCCAAAGAGATGAAGAGTGAATTTGAAATGAGCATGATTGGACCTATAAAAAACTTTTTGGGATTAAATGTAAAGCAGACAGACAGAGGTATATTCATAAATTAGTCTAACTATGTGAAGGAGATATTGAAGACATTCAAAATGGAAGATTGCAAGCCAGTAAACACTCCTATGATAATAGGAAGAAAGCTTTCTAAAAATGATGTCTCCACAATAGTTGACAAAACACTTTACAAGTCCATGATTGGAAAACTCATATATCTCACTCAATCTAGACCATATATATCTAATGTAGTTGGCATTGTTGGGAGATTTGTAGCTGAACCTAAATAGAATCACTTAATGGCAATAAAAAGGATATTCAGATATTTAAAGGGAACTATAGACTATGGTTTATGGTATCCTAATTTAAAAAATGTAGAACTTCATGTATACACAGATGCAGATTGGGCAGGTTGCGTTGATGACAGAAAGAGTACCTTAGGAGGAGCAGTATTTCTTGGAGACAGGTTGGTTACTTGGACAAGCAAGAAGCAGAACTGTATTTCTCAGTCAACAACAGAAGCTGAGTATGTAGTAGCCACATTGAATTGTTCAACAATGGTTTGGAACAAATAGATGATTAAAGACTTTAGAATTTAGATTAATTATCGTAATGTCATTCACTGTGACAACACTAGCACTATTAATATGTCAAAGAACCCTGTGATGCACGCAAAGACAAAACACATAGAAATAAAATATCATTTTCTAAGAGAAAAAGTTGCAGAAAGAGAAGTCAAGCTGGATTATGTGAGCACCAAAGATCAGTTGGTAGACATATTTATGAAACCTTTATCAAAAGATACTTCTGAGTATCTCAGGAAGAAGTTGGGAGTAATTCCCTTTCCTGAAGTCTGATTAGAACTCACAGTAAATGTATCAGTCCTTGGTGACTAATGAGTGGTTGACTACTCTACTTCTGGAGTAGTACCTGTGCTTATTTGTATTTGGCATCCTTTGCCATTGATGTCAAAGGTAGAGTATATAGTAAGGGGGAGCATATACTCTGGGGGAGTATATAGTCATGAAAATAAAAACATAGTCAAAGGAGATGCAGCAGTGAAGAGGAACCTTTGATGAGGATATTGAGAAGATTGTAAACAGAAAGAAGACACTTTTGGATTGATGGTGTTTTTAATCATATGTTGCCATCAATGTCAAAGGGGGAGATTGTTGGAGATTTGCCTTTGTGCAAATAGTTGACTGTATGTTTGTCATTAATGACAACATATAGTATACAACAATGTATTATATTCACTTTTCAGTATGGATATGTTGAAGCCTTGCGCAATTTTTTTTATGTTTCCAACATAGTTATGATACCATGTTCATACATGCAGATGCAGAAGTTCAGCTACAGTTGAGTTATGTTACTCTATTCACCAGCCACAGTTTCAGAGGATTGTTTTCAGAAAGTTGACAGTAATTTTATTGATTCTTCAGTTGCGCCTATCTATGGGATATGCATGTTTAGATTCATGTTTAGTTATGAGTGAAAGATAATTAACCAA
>MU227360.1:95240-118705 GCA_018584345.1 Thuja plicata
TTGATTTGAATTGTATGGCTATAATAGTTAATATAAATCAGTGATAAAAATCACCTAGGACATTAAATTGATTAAAAGAAATATGCCAAGCAGTAACAGGGTCGTTTGGACATAAATTGAGGGTATGTTCACACTTAGGGAAAATAGGGTCCATAGTTGCGACAGACCGAATTTAGGTGGTTACAACTTGCACTATTGGAAAACGTTAACGATGTTGAGAAACAAACTTCATGGTTAACATAAGACGTAACCAGTACACAACTAAAGGATCAAAAGTGCCTCCCAAAACACCACACTTCTAAGGAGAAACTTCTTGCAGTTCCTTTTTTGATCTTGATTCACCTCAAATGGATAGCCACACTAACGAATGGAGTAAGGCCTTTAAGGGTTATGATGATGGAAAATGAGCACAATCCGTAGGCACAGAAGAAGAAGAAAGACCAAAGTTTGAACATAATCCATTTGGGTCAGATAGTGAGGAAGAGATCCCTGAAGATGAATATGAGAAGCTTAAACAAAGTAAAAGGATCCACAAGTTATTGGAATGAATAATTGGCGATGATAAAGAAAAGTACTTTCTCCATCTAGCATCCATGGGTGTCAAATTACCCAAGGATTACAATGTGAACAATCTCAAAGAAAAGGAAGTACCAAACCCCATATCTATCCTTACCAAATAGCTCAATCACATGCAAACAGAGCTCACAAACCTCAAACAAGAGGACAAACCTAAAACAAAATACCCTTTGGACGCCATTTGTCCATATCCTTTTGGTAAGAGTATCACTATGGTCCTGTTTCCTCCTAATATGGCAAGGCCAAAGTATGACAAATACATAGGGGAAACTGATCCACATGACCATGTAAGAGAATTTTGCATTGAGTACATGCATGAACCCACTTACCTCATGCGACTATTTCCAGGAAGTCTAGGAGGAAATGCCATGGAGTGGTTTTCAAAGTTGAATCCTAAAGTTTAAACATTCAAGGAGTTGATGCAATGATTCATTTAGCATTACTCCTACAACATCCAACATGACATCACCATGATGGATCTATGTAACACCAAACAGAAAATTGGAGAATCATTTACACACTTCCTAAAAAGATGGAGGAAGATTTTTGCACAATATTCAAGAGTCATTTCCAAGACTGAAAAGATGAAAATCTTCATCAATAATCTCATACCTGAATTGAGATATGCTCTACAAATGCAAGATTCTCCTAGCTTCGATAGGATGATTGAAAATGCCCTCCATATTGAGGAAGTCATGGTAAAAAAGGGGGAGATCACCCTTCAAAATGAAAGCAAAGGCAGTAGCTCCAACTCCAAGCCTAAATGGTGAAAACAAAACAAAAATGTTGTTAATGATGGAGTAGTTGATGCCTCTAACATTAATTCTAAACCCAAAGCATTCAATCTGACCAATGGTATGAAAGCAAGCAAAGAGGCTAAAGCAACACCTCCCATTCCCAAAAAAAACAATGATAATGACAAGGGACGAACATGGACTTCAAAACCCCAAAAAATATTCAAACCTTTGGGGGAATCTCTTGAGACCATCTTAAAAACATTGGTGGATAACAAAGTTCTTACAATTCCTGATTCTAAACCTTGGGAACCAATGGTAAAACCTAGATGGTGGGATGATAACTCTTATTGTGTCTTCCATAAAAATAAGGGACACAAGACAAATAATTGTCTCAAGCTAAAACATGTTATCCAAGACCTCATCGAAGGAGGTAAGATCAAGGTAGATGGACATACTACCAATGAAGACCATAAAACATTTAATAAATCATTCCCTAATTATAATCAAGGGGAAACATCTAAAGGGAAAGGTAATGAGATAAAATACACCTATTCCAAGAGTGACAATGTGATCAATATGCTCAACATTAAAAATGAATCTGTCAACATGATCACAATCAAAGGAGCCTCATCCTCCACAAATGCTGTAACCCAGAGCCAAGCACAGGTTACAATCAAATGACCTCTGAAACTAACATCAACACCCAAGGTTCTTGTTGTAACTATTCCTAAACCAGCAGCAAAACATGTGGTCACTATTCCCAGAGCAAAATATGACTTGGTAGACCAATTGCAAAGAACTGCTGCCAAAATTTCAATCTTTGAATTGCTCAAAAAATCCACAGTGCATAGAAAAATCCTAGAGAAAGCCCTACACTCTGCTAATATTCCAAAGGATATCAATATAGACAATTTCCAAGCGATGGTCAATCACATCTCAGCGCCACACTACCTCTCCTTTTCTGAGGAGGATGACAAGTCATTGACCCATCCACACAATCAACCCCTCCATATCAAAGTCCTTATTCATAAATCTCATATTAGACACGTATTGATAGATGGAGGCATAGGATTAAATATCTATACATTGGATTTAGTCAGGAGGCTAGGCCTCAGAGAAAACAATTGACTCTAGAAATAAGATAACCATCAAAGCTTATGATGAGGAAGAAAGATCCTCCAGAGGTATTATTTGTCTACCCATCAGAGTTGGGCCGATTGAAAGGAATGTTATATGTCAAGTTCTAGATCTACCATTGGCCTACAACATTCTACTAGGGAGACCATGGATTCATGAGATGCAAGTTGTACCGTCCACTTATCACCAATGCATCAAGTTCCCACATAATGGGATAGAGGTGACAATTCCTACGGATGCCAACTACACTTGCAACAATATCAAAGCAGGTAGCTAGATCCCACACAACAAGGAGGCTATGGATGTAGTTCCTCCTAAAACTACCAAGGACATGGTCATGAAGGGCTTTAGCAAAATATTGAAACTTCAAGAAATAGGTATGGGAGAGTACATGTTGGACCTAACTCCCTCAATAATAGAGCTTCCAGTATCATTGAGATCCTATGGAAAACCATCATCAACATTCACACCTCCAGCACTCAAAGAGACAAAAGTGCACAAGGCTACTGGTATGATAAAGGCATCCACATCTTCTTCAGATAACACAGAAGAACAGGCAGTATTGGATGTGCTTTACAAAGGAGAACCAGTGTACTCTAAGATCAAACATGTGAAGATATCCCTAGAACAGTATGGAAAAGGATATGATTTCCTCAAACAAATGGGTTACAAAGGAAAGGGACCTCTAAATGACACAGGATGAGGGATCATTGAACCCATACCCATGGAGGTCTGCCTCAACAGAGATAAAACAAGACTGGGCTTTAATACTCAATCCAACAAACCTACTTCAAAGCAGAGTCCACCTTCTGAAGCAGAGAGTGATAAAAAAAATGAGATAGTAGCAGAACCATTACCTTATGAGAGATTACTACATATTGGTACAGAGAATCCTGAATATCAAGGAGAATGCTACGTACCTAGTTTTGAGGTACCACAAGATCTTCACACTCCTTTGCTAGAACAACCACCCATTCAAGAGGTAGGAGACACCATAGCTACAATCACTCAAGAGGAACTCCAGCCACAAAATTTACATCCTAACTGGGGGAAATTGGTCATAATTACACATGTCCTCAATCTACCTCACTTTGATCTACAAGTAGCTAATTGAGTCCATCAAATAAACATTGCTGAATATTTGGATAGATCTGATGATGATGTCACAGACTCTCATGACTATGAGTGGGATCCGCTATCTATTGCCTCCGAGGAAATTAGGATAGAAAAAATTCACATGTTTGCAGCTTCCTCAAATCCTAGTAAATGACCTAACACTCCTTTCAATGATATCAATCCTCCTAAAGTAGAAGAAGATTTCCTTCCTCCGATCATTGATGGAGACACTGGTGAATACATAACTCTAGAAGAATTTCATAGGCTACAAGCAAGAAGCCTCCTTTTACAAAGGGATGATGATGAGATATCTACTGATGAGTCACTAGTGTTTGATCAATATATAACTGAAAATGACTCTTTTAAAAATGATCTTACTCTTATTGATCTAAACATTAAAGATATTAACTTAATAGATCATGTCATGTCGGTTAATATTTTTGATGCTAACGCGATGCTGTCCTTCGTGAGATCTGACTCCCTAACATTGGTACTTCCAGACCTAATCGACTGGACTAAAATAGATCCCACTCATATCCTTGACTTTTCCAATGACCACTCCCTAGCTTGTTACCTTAATTCTTGTGAACCTCACCCTTCTTCCACCAATACAAGGAGCGAGAACATGTCACAGGAGGATATCAAGTTTCTTAGTCACAAATTGAAAAAAAAAAAGAAAAATTGGATTGATGGTGAAAACCACTCTGTGGCAGTATCAGATCCCAAAATAGTAAAGAAAAATGACGTATCCAATGGTGAAAACCTCTTAGAGGTGCCAAAGGATGAGATTCTTAATATCCTCCCTGAACACTTTTAGGAAAGATCTTCAGTATTGATTAAACCAACACAGCCAGTGAACTTGGGCACTGTTGAAAATCCTCAGATAGTTCATCTAGCACAATCTCTATCAAAAGAAGAGAAGGTACATTTCACAGAATTCTTGAAGGAGAAAAAGATCAACTTCGCCTGGTCCTACACTGATATGCCAGGGTTAGATCCCAATCTCATTCTGCACCACTTATCTATAGCTCCTGGGATCAAGCCCGTGAAATAAAAACTCAGAAAAATACATCCTCATGTTGCATTATTGGTAAAAGAAGAATTAGAAAAGTTATTAAAAGCTGGATTCATTGGAGTCATTGCCTATGCAGCATGGATATACAATGTGGTCCCTGTTTCTAAATCTGATAAATCTATTAGGATCTACACGGACTTTAGAGACCTCAACAAAGCATGTCTGAAAGATGATTTCCCTCTACCAAATATTGACATGATCATAGACCTTACAACAGGCTACCAGATGTATTCATTAATGGATGGATTCTCAGGTTATAATCATATCAAGATTGCCCCTGAGGATCAAGAGAAAACTGCATTCACATGTGCATCAGGCACATTTTGCTAGAACGTCATGCCATTTGGGCTAAAGAATGCCAGAGCAACATATCAAAGAGCTATGACAATAATATTCCATGACATGATGCACAAAAACATGGAGGACTATGTCAATGACACACTGGCTAAATCCAAAGAAAGAGGTACTCATATTGCTGATTTAAGAAAGATATTGGATCGAATGGAACAATTCCAACTTAGGATCAATCCAAAGAAATGTGCCTTTGGGGTCCAATCAGGCAAGCTCCTAGGATTCATAGTATCAGCAAAGGGAATCGAGGTAGATCCGACGAAGGTAAAAGCTATTGTAGAGATGACTCCTCCATGTAATATCAGTCAGATGAGGACACTACAAGGGAGAATCCAGTCTATCAGGAGATTTATGTCCCAACTTGCAGATAAGGCACAACCCTTTACTAAGCTACTACATAAAGGGGTTGCGTTCAACTAGGATGAACACTGTGAAGCCAACTTTAGAGAATTAAAGGGGTACCTTGCTGCTCTAGCTATTCTTATGGATCCTATTCATGGAAAGCCCTTACTCTTATATATTTCAGCTATAGCTACATCCCTAGGAGTATTGCTAGCACAAGAGGATGAAACAAAGAAAGAGTGAGCTATCTACTACATTAGTAGAACTCTAGTCACTTATGAGCTCAATTATAGCATTATTCAGAAAGCATGCTTAGCAGTCATCTTTGCATCACAAAAATTGAGACACTACATGCTCTCTCATATAGTCAAGCTCATTGCTAAGATTGATCCTCTAAAGTATCTTTTGAGTAGAACAACATTAACAGGATGTTTGGCAAAATGGGTCCTAATTCTAAGTGAGTTTGACATTGAGTATGTTGAACGGAGAGCTATCAAAGGATAGGTACTTGTAGATTAATTGGCTAATTCACTGCTCTAGGATGATGAACCATTACTAATTGAATTTCCTGATGAAACAATCATGCATCTCACCGAACATCCATGGAAGATGTACTTTGATGGTTCATTTACTCAACAAGGATCTGGAGCAGGGGTTCTCTTCATAACTCCACAAGGATATAAGATTCCCAAATCTTACAAATTAATGTTTTTGTGCACCAACAATATCTCAGAATATGAAGCATTGGTCAATGGCATCAAGCTCACCATGGAATGGAAGATCATTGAGTTACACGTATATGGTGACCCCCAACTAATCATTAATCAAATCAATGGGGAATATCAAACAAGGGATGAAAAGTTGATGCCCTACAAGCAACTATTTGATGATCTGAAGAAATACTTTGTCTTCATCACCTTCCAGCAGATACCAAGATCAAAGAACAAAGCTGCAGATGCTATGGCTACCTTGGCATCCATGTTACAACTGGAGGAGTGTCAATTCCACTATGACTTCTTGGTGGAAGAAATATCCTATCCCGCCTTTTCCAATCCAGAATACTAGGTAATTTGTGCCTTAAATACCTCAGATCAATCTTGATATGCCAATATCATTGCTTATCTTTCTGACCAAACCGTTCCTACCAATCTATCTAGAAATGAAAAAAGATCCTTGATTAGGACAACATCGTGTTACGTCCTCATAACTAACAACCTATATCGACGCAGTCTCGATGGAACACTTCTTTAGTGTTTAGAACCCAAGGAGTTTGATCTAGCCTTAAAAGATGTCCATGAAGGTGTATGTGGATCACACTCGAACGAATTTTCATTAGCTAAGAAACTGCTCAGAGTAGGCTATTATTGGCCTACCATGGAGAAAGATGCTATTCAATTTTCAAAAGTATGTTTTAAATGCCAGACACATGGAAACCTTATTCATGCTCCTGCCAGAGAACTCATACCTTTTATAACACATTGTCCATTCCAGCAATGGGCCTTTGACTTGGTTGGACAAATATATCCCAACTCTTCAAATGGACACAAGTTCATCATTACGGCCACTGAGTATTTCATGAAGTGGGTCGAAGCCGTGCCGCTAATCAAAGCCACTGGCAAATAGGTGGCTATGTTCATTCTAAACTACATTACTTGTAGATATGGGATACCCTCTTCAATTGTGACATACAATGGGGGCCAATTTAAAAATCAAGACATTGATGACCTCTGTGAATAGTTTCATATCACTCAACATTTCTCCTCGGTCTATTATCCTCAAGGTAATGGACAGGCCGAGGCATCAAACAAAAATATTCTCAAAATCTTACACAGAACTATGAGCAAGTCTGGCAGAGACTGACATTTACAATTGAATCCAGCACTATGGGCCTATAGAACAAGCATCCAAACACCAACTGGAGCCACGCCATTTTCTCTAGTCTATGGCACTGAGGCAGTATTACCTATTGAGGTTGAAATCCCATCTTTGTGGATATCTTTATAAGGACTGGTTACTAATGAGTAGTACCGCATTGATAGGGTAAATTCTTTGGACCTACTAGATGAGCGCAGGCAACAAGCATTCGATCACCTCAAAGTGTACCAAGAAAGAATGTCCAAAGGTTACAACAAGAAGGTTAAGCCATGCAATTTTGAGGTGGGAGACCTTGTCCTGAAAGAAAATCCTAAGAACTAGCCTAACAAAGAGAAGAAAGGAAAGTTTGAACCTACCTAGCTGGGACCTTATGTTATCACTGCTACTTTTGGGACTGGAGCTTACCAATTAGCTACACCTGAGGGAGATGTTCTTCTAGATCCTACCAATACTCTATATTTGAAGTGGTTCTACACTTAAATGTTTGGCTAACAGAGCCTATACAACAAAAAGTTCTTGCAAAATACCAAAAACATTCAAAAAATTGATCCTGAAGAAATCCAAAAATAGTGGAAAAGGTCCTACAAAAAGGGTATCCTTGGTGAAAACCTGGTAAACAGGCGCCTTGATACTACAAAAACATTAAAAAAAGAAAAAATACCAAAAAATTTGAAAAAGAGAAAAGTGCCTTGATGAGCACCTGGTAAAATAGGCATCTTGGTAGAAAAAAGAAAGAGAAAAGAATCTTACCAAGTGCTGAAAACTTGGAAATCAGGCATCACTTGTGTTCTGTGCTCCATCTATCAATGCACTACTAATACTAGGCCTTCATAATTTTGCCTATGCTCATACACTGACTTCATTTTCCTACATAACTATCTTATCCTCGCTTGGGATTTGTCTATCTTTACGTCTTAGGAATAAGTCATTCTGCACTGGGGGCATCTTTGTTGGCATAGTCAGTTACGGTTGCTAAGTTTCTCTAGGATGGTTTGCCTCACAGACACAAATTTTCTTGACACATACAAATCAATGTCACATTCTAAAACAAGGATGTGTTTTCATAACATGAGACATTAACATTCACCAACATTCCTACAAAGCCGTATTGGATTGCAAACATGAATGGATTATCCTATCCAAAACACAGACATGGAACACCATATTGCTTATATTTTGAATTTTTTATTGATGAATCTCTACTGTGTTTGACATGTGAATGAATGAAAACTACTTAAACACACAGTTTTCTCATGGTTTGATTATAATTCTTTTATGTCCTGATGATGTTTTCAACTAGGGGCATCTAAGTAATTATAAATTTTATTTGATTGATTCACAATTACTGATTTATTATGTCTTCTTAGTTGCTCAATGACGTCTACACAAAGACAAAGAGTCACAAGGATTGGGGGCATAATGTTTTCTTGAATTTCTGCGTATGGTGATTGTTTCATATGATCCTATAAATTTCACCTAACTTGGATGTTTATGGTAAGAGCTGCCACTATGGGTGAATAGTTGCATATATCTCGATCTTTGTTATGTGTAAACTACGGTGAGTTTGACACAATTCCCTTGTTTGTTTTCTGATCCAGATTCTCACTAAGGTATACGAATCATAATGTACCCAAGGATATGAATTTTCAAGGTCATTGCGGGTCCAATATCTTGCCTTAATCAGAATCTGGTATATTTAAAGGAAGGTGACTATTTTGTTATTCTGGCTTCTATGCCTTGATGCCTAAGTCTATTTCCAACATTCCAATACAATATACTATTCATATTATCATAATATCAGTGGGTATTAGTGATGGTTGTACTATTAGATGGTATCTATTTTGAAAAGTGCCCAATGATGATAAAAATGTTGCAATATTTGCTAAATCAGTGACAAGTCCTAAGAGTCTTCATATAACTACATTTAAAGATTGCCTGATGCATTTGTCAACAGCAATAACAACATAAGAAAATTTAAATCAACAATGGCTTCTATCTTCTTCTAAAAACCTATCAATTTAATTACATCATCTATATAACTGATATCAAATATCATTGCACATCCATAGCATACGTTTTGCATTCATTTGTAAAGAAGAAACTGGAAAATACAAAAAATAAAACATCCATGTATTGCATTTTTTTCTACATCCTAAGTGCATCCATACATCTATTTTGCATAACTGGAAAAACAAAAGAAAAATACATTTTGCATTTTCACATAGATATCATTTATGACATATTTATATCAGTAATATACTCATCACATCCACATTATAAAATGATGTCATCATATGCAAAATTAACTCATCAAGCGATCAAGATATCATCACATGTGCAAAAGATACATTTACCACATCTAGAGAAAGCAAAGCGGATACATTTACCACATGAAACATGTCAGAATCAAGAAACTGCATCAGATATATATCATCATAAACATGGCACAAATCAAAGCATAAAGTGTATCAGAAAGAATAAAGTGTATCAGCAAGTATAAAGTGTATCAGTGAGCATAAAAGAATATCAGTATGCCAAAAATGAATCAGATATATGTAAGGATGAATGTGATATACAAAAAAGGGGATCTCAATAGGATCCAGATATACCTATATACTCTCAAAAATGTACATGTCATACAAAATGGAAAAAAAATCAACTCTAGCCTGCCCCCTCTCCCTAGTCAGGAGGAGGAGGAGGAGGTGGCATGAAAGAAGCTGCTAGAGGCGGCATGGCCCCCTCTGACTGCTGAGAAACACGAGAAAAGGATGCTGCTCTCTAACCCTCAGGAACTGCTGCATGATACAAGGTGTAATAATATGTCACCCTCTATCCCTGATGGACTACTGTCTGGGCATGGGCGTCTCTCTCAGCTCTGAGCATCTCCCCTTGTGTATCCCTCTTAGCTCTCAACTGCTCAAGCTATCTGTCCCTATCTACTAAAAGAGCATCAGCAGTAGTAACCCTAGCCTCCAAGGTTGTGATCTGGGCTTGGAGCTGCTCCCTCTCTTGCTTGCATCAAGATAAAGGGTCCCAATCTCTACCAGGATCCTACTCCTGAGCTCTCTGTCACTGTTGTCTATGCTGCTCTGGAGTAAGTAATGGGCCAGTGTCTGTCTGTGGGGCCAAAAATCTGTATCTCTGCCACCTGCCCTGCCCACTACCGCTGGCAACACCTGGATCAATTGCCTCTCCTCCGCCACCCCTGTCATCTCCATCATGTCCATCATCTGGAGGGGGATGCCTACCACCATCTCTGCCACCATCGCGGCCCCCATGTCTCCCCGGTGCTTTGCCTCTGCTTCCTCTACCCCTGATGGGTCAGTCATCAAGATCATAATCTAGAGGCTCCTCTATATGAGGAATGATCTCCTCGGGCACTGTAAATCGTGGAAAGGGGTACTAGTGCATCTCTACAGCATACCCATCTGAAACTGTGACATCCTCAACATCTGGACGTAGGTCCCAGTCTATGGCCACCATGTCTAGAATCTCCTATGATGCAGTCTCATATGTCAGCTGTGCGCCCTAATCAGATGCCTCATCCCTGATATGAGCATACACTAGAACATCCTTTGTGTGGCCCTGTCAATGGCCATACTATCTCAAAACTCTGGTAATGAGGAAGCGCTCTATGATGTATCTGGTACGACCGATCAAATATCTTCTCTGACACAAAAATGGTACCTTCATGCATTAGATGTCCATACCTCACAGTCTAGGTATGATCACCACACGACCTCTGTCATATCATTGAATAACCGATGCCAATACTCAACCTTGCCTAGATGGGGCTGCTGTAGGAGGCCTGCATACATATACACATAGGGCTACTTGTGTGCCCTTTTCCTATCAACAATCATCCATGTCACAGGGATGTGCTCCCAGGCCCAAATATGAAAGATCAACATGCCAAAAGTCATGTTGTGGGTATGGTAGTACACAATCTCATGAAGCTCTCTGTATATATGAGCTAGTATGCAGCTCCCCCAAGAAAAACATCGGTGGTGGACAATCATCTTCTCCACCATACTAACCCATCCCACCAAGAAACCATGCTGACCTCTGTCTGGCATGAGGATGCTGCCTACCAATCTGGCCAAGTACATAGTTAATCGATCATAATGATCGACCATGTAATCCCATGACAGGTATCTACAATCTATAGTATCATCCTGGAAGAATCTGTGCACTGTACCGATCGCCACTCTAGCTCTAGACTAAAAAAATACCTCATGTCCAACCATGGGTACACGGAGTATCCTCCAGACATCCTCTGGAGTCACAGTAATCTCTCTAGTGGGAAGGTGGAAGGTATTATGCTCAGAATGCCACCTCTTGGAAAGAGTAGTCAACAACCCTCGATTCACCCAAATCTCATGTAAACCTATCAGTGAACGCAATCCACATCGGATCATAGTGGTCTGCTCATCATCTGACAAATGACTAGACAATGCAAGAACTCATGCTGGATAAGTGCCGTGAAAGGTGACTACCTCAAACTGGGCCTAATTTTGAACACAACAATAAAGCATAAGACGCTATTTATAAAAAGGGGCAGGATCCTACTCCGCTAAGTCATTCCAGGTTTGTAGGATGCAAACAGATCAAAAAAAATTAAAACTCTACGTCTTCTACCAGATGTGATCCTAGAAAAATAGGATGTGATTGCGCATACGGGATGCGATCCTAAATGCGAGGTGCGATCCTAGAAATACAGGATGCGAACCCCTGATGGGTTTTTTAGAAAAACAAGACTAAACCTAAGGAACAGGATGCAATCCAAGAAAACCTGGATGCGACACAGAAAATTAGAAAAACTGGTTACGACCTGGAAAAAATCGAATGCGAGTCGGGATTGACCAGATGCGATCCAGAATCTCAGATACGATCCTAACTTTAACTAGATATAAAACACACAAAAATGCATGAAATTCAAAAATACAAAATTTACAGGCTAGTTTATCGAGTACTTACTGGCGATGGGTAGTCGGCTGGTCACTGATGTCGGTGGCTCATCTCAAATCTGTGTTCCCTCATAGGGACTACCATCTTCGCTGCAGAGCTCTCATAATTTCTTTTGAGACATTTAGGATTTCTGAAACTCCTCCCAGACAACTCCAAATTTATTTATGTTCTTTTTTTACTCAATTGGGAACCAAATAAAAGGTATCTACGATGTTTTCAGCAGCATAGCTTCACTTTTGTGACAGTTTCAAAACTTATGGGTTTGCTTCATTTATTCACCACATTGGTAAAAAATGCATATCTCATCATACATCTTGGTCTAAACATCATTTTATCAGCCTTCTCACTCATATTTTCACATAATTAACTTAATAATCGTGTTTTTTTTTAAAACACACCTTCTATTCCACTCTTTCTTTCCCTACCACTTCCTGCAAGTGTTATGTTCGTTTCAATTGAGGGATTTATTTCTTTTTCTTCGATTTCATTCCTGAGGGGGCATGATCACACTATCATCAAATAAATTTTTGCTCAAAATAGCTGCAAAATGACTTCATTATCAAACAAACTAGGGGCATAACAGTTTCCTTGACTAAGTCAGAACTATTGGATAGAAAGATTTTGTTCTCATGAGCTGGATATCTTGTGTTTCCTCATTTTAAAAGATTTTATTAAGCTCCTGGTAGCTCCATACTAGCTTTTGGATGACAACCAAGTTCAGAATCAGTATTATCAATTTTTGGACAACAATCAAGTTCAGGATTGGTATCTTTAAAATATTTTATTGATCTTTGGATGAAAACCAAGTTCAAAATCAATTATATAAGTTTCGTTCGATCAAGTGCAAGACTAATCTCATCAACATTTTGTTCGAAAACGAAGAATGAAATTCTCAATCTTTTTGAAGTCAAAATCAAAAACTTTCTTTGAATCAATGCGCTGCTTGCACATCAATTCAAAGAGGGGCAAATGTAACCACCTAAATTTGGTCTGTTCTAACTATGGACCCTATTTTCCCTAAGTGTGATCATACCCTCGATTATGTCCAAATGACCCTGTTACTGCATGGCATAATTCTTCAAATCTATTTAATGTTCTAGGTGATTTTTATCACTGAATTATATTAACTATTATAGCCATACAATTCAAATCAATTTTGACCAATCAAATCAAACCAAAATCAAACATGGCTATAGTATTTAATTACAAAGGAATTAAATAAATCCCTAAATCAATTACCCACTTGCAATTAACCCATTCCCCTAGCCTATTTAATTTAATTAAAGTGGCTATAGTCCCCTAATTATTAAAAAATAATTTCATTGTTTAAATAATTAATTCCTATATTTTTGAATGAATTAAATAAGTTTAATTTATTTAATTAATATTCCCCTAAACCCCAACCTAACCTATCTCAACCACTTCTATCCTGGGTTCTAACCCTTCTCAACCCATTCACCCATGCTAATCTAATCCTAATCCTAATTATAGTCCTAACCCACCTCCTAATTTTGTCACATTCCATTAAGGAATGATTAGCAACTCAACCCACTTGAGAAAGTCCACTTTCTCAAGCTTGACTTCCTTAAGGTCCACTTTCTCAAGCCATCCTCTTACACTCTACGTTGCTTCTTTAAGGCCTTCATTAATGCCTTATTAATGAAATATGCCTTAGGCCTATGTCTCCCCCATGCCTTATTAATGCCTTGGGCATTAATGGCTCTTACACCTTCATTAATGAGCCCCTTCACTCATTAGTTCATCTTGTCCCCCCCCCCTCTCTCTCTCATTCTTCTATAAATAGAAGCCATTTTTGAGAGGAAATAAGCCTTCACATTAGATCAAAAATATATTTTTATGCTGTTGAATTAACATTAGAATCATATTTCATCTTTCATTTCATGCTTTTACATTGTTTTCATTTCAACTTTTAGAGCTAGATTGCATGCTTTATCATCTTTTAGCTTGTTTTTAATCTAAAATATTTCATGCTAGGTTGTATTCGTCACTGATTTGTAGCATATTATGAGGGCTGATATGTTACTAATTACACTCTTCCTAGTTAGCAGGAAATAGGTTAATATTAGTGGTTTTGAACATTTTATCTAACCTTTCAAGATAATGCAATGACTTATTGTGTGTTTGTGTCTTTTTCATCAGGTATTGAAATACACACTCACGCTAAGTGCCTAAGAAATCATCTAAGAAAGTGCGCAATTTATTTGGTTGATGAATTCAAGAAAACCTACAAGCACAAGAATTAGTAGTTTCTCAACTTACTTCTCTCAAAGCCTCCTACAACCATAAACCATTAGTAATTTTGCAACAAAGATGTGTGCTACTGAAAATTTGACAAGAAAATCTTGCCCAAAACATCCTGCAAAAACCAGTTAAGCTGAAAAACTAGAGAGAAAAAAGATCACACAAAACATGCCAAAAGTGAGAAAATCAAAATTAGCTCATTAAGACCCTAAAAAATACTCACTATTTTTGAGATGACAAAACACAGAGGAAATACTGGAGTCAAAACTTGTGTGACAATTTATGTATTTTCGGACGACAAAAAAGATAGTGATAAAGGCTCGTACGACAAATGCAATGTCATGGAATGAAAAATAAAATAGAAAGTAGACTCACACAACAAATCTATTTCTCCCAAATGAAAAACTATAGACTCATGAATTGTCATACGAGCTTTCAATGAAATTCGTATGACAGTGAATGCAGTTTCATCAAAATGTGAGAAAAATGTGAATAATGAGGTAAAAATTAGTTTTCTGCCCCACGATGGGCGCTAAATGTGTGTGTGGTAAAATGTGTGATTACAATCTGCAACCAAACACTTCAATAAACCACTACATAAAAAGGGGTTAGTATTAAAATAAAGATCAAACATAGCGTAAAACCCTTGAAACTGACTTATTGCTTCCTAGTTAAAGGAGTGTAATTCTCATGAGTTTCCCATTAGATTGGACATAGAAAATTAGTTACTTGACTACTCCAAGATGGAATATTTAATGTCAGATGGAGCAAGATGCATATACTTGCATACTTTTCCCTTGAAAGCTTAAAATATAAATGTATGAATGATTTAACTAAATGCATGACAACTATAAGAAATAGAACTAAGATGCAAGATTAAGCTATCAAATGAGAAGGAAAATGCATCTACATTAAGCTATGAAAGGAAACTAGAGTGTCATTAAACTAATAAATGAAGCTAAAAATTCAAGAATGCAAGTAAACTACTATGCAAGTAAGAACTATGAGTGCACAAGTAAGGTCTAGAATGACAATAACATTATAAATCTACTCCAAATCTTCTTGTTATGAATGCGAAATGGAGCTATTCCTTTTATAAGAGATTCCAAGAAATTAGTGGTTGAGATTAAGAGGCAAAAGGGAATGATCAATGGTGGAGATGAAACTTCCCTCAATCCATGTGAGCTAACTGGAATGCTTTTGATTGGTCAATCTTTGTGGAGAATTAAAAAAATTGGTATTTTCCCTTTTATGTGTTTTATTTTGATTTTTGAGTGCACACCCATGTGTGAATGGGTTCACTTTTTGAATTAAAAGGGACTTGGGACTTATTTTGATTTATCCCAATGTTTTATGCATTTTTGAGATTTAGGCTTGGATGATTGATTATTTGATTCAACAAGTTAGGGTTGGGATTATGTAAGAAAATTTAATTTAGTGCTCTTATAATTAAAGTCTACCGATAATGTCTTATATTTTAGAATTTATTAAGACCAATTAACCAGGAATAGGGGCTATAGGTTTTCTAGACCAATTTTAGGTGATTACATAGTTTAGTTAACTGAAAACTGAATTTGGAAGTTACTGTTGATGGGACTCTTGTGACCGGGTCCGCCAACAGAGGTAAGTTGTCACCGGGTACCGGGGTACCGGCCAAATTTGCCTATAAAGGTTGTCTAGGGAAGTGAGATTCCCTGGGCCTCTAAGCACATGAGACTCAGGTCTCAACGGTGTGGGGCTGGGTTGGGAGATGTGACTATTTTTTGAGGGGAATAACTGGTTATCTTCAACTCGTTCTCTCCGGATATTCTAGAAGTGGGGTTCCTGCAAGCACACATTCACTTAACAAATAAACTAAAAAAGATAGTGTAGGGTTAGAAATATTTCATATACCTATAGTTATGCTAAACATTCAAGACATCAAGAATGCTCTAACACACTACACTAAATACTGAAGAAACATACAACCATGAGTTCATATTTCATCAGTAGCAAAAGAAAGGAGGTCGTTAATCTACCTTTAAGTATCAGAGAAAAGGACATGAAGAACATAAAGCATAAAATACCGTTAACCTAGAAGACAGAACGTCAACAACATCATTGAGAAAATTATTCCTTCTTCATTAACATCTCTTCCAGCAAGCACTGCTGCATGGTACAATGGTGGCTCCAAGGGAGCATCTAACTACTTGAAACTTAGAAACTATGGAGCATTGAGCTCTGCAACTAAGAACTGAGAAAACCAAATTGCTATTAACTATGGACTGCAAAATCATCAATTTTGTTGACCCTTGGAATGAGGTCAGACTTATTATTTATACACATACACATCTAACCCTAACCCTAACTTATGTTACACTATACAATAAAATACATTATTCGGTGGCTGGTACTACCTGTGCCACCCTACAAAAGACCTAGAGATAGAATAGAACTATAATGTGAGAAGAAAAAGATGAGAGGTGGAGTGGAAGAATCAGCCTTGAGAAGAGATCCAAGAAGGAGAAAGAATAAATTTGATCCCCTAGGGATCGAGGCTACATGCCTCATAAATGGGAAAAGTGGCACCATGTCTCTGATGCACCAGGTATAACGTTGAAGCGACGCCTTGGGGTGACCATTTGTCAGAAAACCTCTTGCTGATCTGATGTGCCTTGATGTAGCTATCAGCCTTATGACAACCTTTGACAACCTTTATTAACTGCTACCCACTCTCTGGCAACCTTTATTAACTACCTTGAAAGTGACTGGTCGGCCTTGGGGACTGGGACACAGGTCACTTAAAGAATACAAAAATGTAGGATCCAGAACTTTGGGATCCGAGAACTTATGTTCCAAAAGAATAAAGAATAAAAAACATTTTCCCTGAGTTTTCTCTGGCTCCCAGAGAACTTCTAATGTTGCTTACTATCATTGAAGGTCTGGAGGAAATGGGAAATTCCATCTTCATCAATGTCTTTAAGGCCAGCCCGCTGGTACTTGGCCACTTCAGTCTGTTCCCCCAGGTCAAAAACATTTTCCTTAAATTCATCGGCCATATTTTCCACAATGTAGCCATTGAGCACCATGCGAGTTATTCACATCATTTTAGCTCCATCTATCCCCTCCAATGATTGATACCTTGATTCCATTAATTCACCAAACTTCCCCAAAATATATTCCTCCGGCGTGCATGTGTCGGTACTAAATGGATCAGCTCCGGAGACCTTCAAAACAAAAGAATTGTATAAATTGAAAGAATATTGGACTGCATTGACCTTATCTCATAGAGTCTCCACTAGTTGCTTGATTACCCCCAATGTGAGGTCAATTCTGGAGTGTTGGGTCCTCAAAAAATCAAATGACTCTTCTCCTAAAATTCTAGACTCGGAGACAATTTCTTCTTCGAGGCTGATGAGTTCTTCTAACTCAACCTTCCATGCCTCATAGTTCTTGATGTCTCCCTCCCATATGCTGATGGTGGTTTTATCCTAATGTAATACGTGGCGGGCCACATATAAATCTGGGAGTGTGGACACTAGGAAATGCCAGACATTTCCCAACTGCAAGGCAACCCATTCATCAACCACTTGGGCCTTCTTCTTCATCGCTTATAATGAGTCTATATCACTTTGCAAAAGTGGTACATCTAATGTAGAGTCCCCTAGAGGAATAATGCTAATAGGCCAGGCTAGCTCAGTCAGCAACCCCATGAGGTTTGCATTTTTCTCCTTTTGTGCCTTGAACTTTTGAGCTTCTTTTTTCATAGCGAACCTCTACTGCCTTGGCTACTTCTTTCAATAGGTCCAATTCACCCTGTTTTCCTCTCTTCCCCAGCGACACCTTTGTGACATTATAATCTCCAGCCTTAGTCGTTGCCTTATCTACATCTAGGGAAGGTGTCGTGATTACTCTGACTGTTTCTCTGCCTGGCTTGGTTTGAAGAGTGTGAACCGTCCAGGCATTCTTAACCTTAGGTAGGTTCTGTGCTTGAGCCATCATCTTCGCCAAAGAAATATGGGCTCTGGGTGTTGATGGGGCCTTTCTCTTTCAAGATTCTACTAACCACAGTGGCAATAGGGGTGGCTTTGCAGCCAAGATCTACTCCTGTAACTTTTCCCCAATATCCTTCTATGCCCCTTCAACAGTATGAGCCTCCTCTGACTCCTTCCTTGTGTCTTCTAGCTCACTGATGATGTTTCCTCTAGTGACACCTATGTCCTTTACCCAACCATCTGTATCTTTGAAAATATTCAGGTCCTCATTGGTTGCCACAGGATTTTCTTATTCTTCCTCAGCCTCTGTTGCTGGGGTGTCTTCTTCTATCGGTACATACTTTAGTAGTGGGGGAGGCAACGGGTCAAGATTCAACATTTGGGCCACAGTGATTACCTTCCCAAATGTTTCCTTCAAGAGTGGCATCTAGAACACGATGGTTTGGGTCATGGTTGTTCCCGTGGGTTTGGTTTCCCCAATCGATGCCATTTGTTCACTTTTCTTTTGTGGCCTGAAACTCCCACATCCTTTATTTTTGGGACTTCAGAGGCAATCTCTTGTTCTGCTCCCATTTCTTCTTCCATTTGTACCTCCTGCTCCTGCACAGGTTCCTATTTTGGAGCTTCCTCCTACTCTGGGATTTCTACCTCTGGATGTATGATGTCTCCCTGCAAATTCCTAAACTCATCAGTTCTAAATACATCATCAAATTCTTCTTGAGGGGGAGGATTTGCGAGGACATGTGTGTGCTCTAGTTCTTTCTTTGACTCTGGGGAGTCGGAAGAAATAATTTGTACTTGTGGGATTTGCGGCATCCCAAGCTTTGGTTCTACCTTTGGCTTTGAATTAAGCCTTTTCTTTCACTTGGTGACTAAAGTAGGCCTTGCATCCCTTAGGGCTTCCCACTCCTCTTCCAGATCCATCCCCATTTCTCTGACCATTAATGCTGCTAGTGAAGGGGAAGAGGGAGGATGGATAGGTCTGGTCATGAGCACTAGAGTGGCCAGCTGTATGATTATTTTATCCTTCATCTGTTGGGAGGATGCCAATGATTGTTTTAGTTGTTCCTTTATGGGGGTCTCCTACAGGGTTGGAGTTTCCATTATTCTTTTTCCCCTATCCTCTCTTTGTGAAGAGGTTCTACCCCCAGAAGAGGTTCCAGCCCCAGAAGTCAACCTTTGTACCATCAGGCTAGCTCTGCGAGTACTCCCAGGGCATACTCTCTTAAAGTATTTGTGGCTATGCTCAACCATGTTGTGAGTGATGTCTTCAATGGTAGGCCCTTCTAGGGCATTCCAGTCTACCAGTGTGAGGGCCAGCTTGTCAATCCCCTTTGCCTTGTACTGGGGATCTATTGTGGGTCCGGCGTCTGAGAATTCATCTAGAAATTTTTAGAGCTTCAACCTTTCCATCATCCCCATTATCATTCGGACATAATGCTAGCTCTAGAATTCAACATCATCCTGGAAATCATCCTAGAAGTCCTCCATGTGATATTGGTGGGGCTCTGATGCTTGGGGAAGTGAAAATGCAATTTTTCCAAGTAGATCAAAGTTCTTCCATGCTAAATAAAATTCTTCCAAGTTTAAGCTCTTGAGTTCGCTGTCTTCCTCCTTGGCAGTGGCCAGACTGCATGAGTAATTCCTGCAAGTGATTGGGAATGGAATTTTGGTCACATTCTTTAGAACATATAAGGTGTGCAACTCCAGCATTTGTTTGCAATATTCCAAGAGAATTATTTTATTCCCACAATGTTTGGGCAACAAGTAAGGCTTACCGGAGAAGCCGGTTACCCTTATGTATGTATGTTGCTGGAAGTGGATGTAGTAATGGCCATAACTTCTGACCAGATCCATTTCCTCTTTGGAGAGGTGGTACCCTATATCTCAGGTAGGCATGAGCAGGTTGTAGTAGACGAAGGCTTCGTTCACCCAACAGAAACTGGGGAAACTAGCCTCCCATTGAATTTGTGGGAAATAATCCCAGGGAGACTTCTGACCTGGGCCAACCCCAAGTACACCTGATGTGAGTAGCCTGTTGGTGGCAGGTCTTTGTTGTGCTAAGGCCTAGAGAACATAAGAGGTCATGTAGAATTTGTGCTTTTGGGCCACCTGAAGGAACTGAGAATATACATGATTGGAAATAATTGTGGCCCAATTGAAGTATTCCCCACCGATGGTGATGCCAAGTAAAAAGTAGTGCATCCACCCTAAGAAATCTCGGGCATGGGGTTGCCCAAAGATCTGGCATAGTGCTATCATCCCCATCTAGATACTTTCTTTAAACTCAGACTGGGGATCTATAATTTCATTTTCTTGGGGTCCCTCTTTGGAGTCTTGAGCCAATGGTTGTTCATGTATTGTTGGGATATGACTTCCAGCTGCTAAAATTGCTCTAAGGCATCAGATATGGTAACAATGGCTAGATTATCAAACTGAGGAATCCCCAAACCTACCTAGAAAGTAGCACCGTTGAGGGACACCATGGGGGTGGGATATCTGATCAGGACTAGGGCTGCAAGCATGATGGCCTAGATAGAGGAGTTGTAATGTGCTACAAGAGTAAGAATAAGCTTTGAGGCCTGCACCGAGCATGGAAAACAAGTGGCCTTTAGAATCCCAAAATCTCTGACGCTAATCACCAATGGATCCCCAGACTGTCGCGTAATGAATATTATCTTGACCAGGGTCTACATCTTGGGCCACATTCTGACATTGGTGTCAGTAATTAACTGAACCTGGGACTCAATCTTTGATCCCATGATGGTATTATCCTTCAGATACTTCATGCTAAGAGGCAATTTTTCTAAGGCCCTCTCCATTTTGGATTTGACGGCTGCCCTAGTGACCGTTGTGGAAGGAAATTTTGGACTCCCAGGTGGTGAAGATGCGGAAGCCTTAGACATGGTTAAGGTGCATTATTTTGAAAACCTATAAGGCAAGGTGACCATTAGAATTTATAAGTAAATAATATTCTAGGATCTGGAGATCTTACCATCGAGGCACATCCATTTCCTAAAAAGTTAGTTTGGGTTAAAAATCTTGAAAGATGTATATATAATGCAAACTTAGAAAATTAACCCCTATCCAGGCTTGGGGGTTTTAGCATACTTGATGGGAGTAAGATGTGGGCTGGTGAAGACAAAAGACCTGGGGTCTAAAAAACTAACTGTTGGAAGATGTGAGCGAAAAGTGAGCTATCAGGCGCACGTGGATGTCACTTGGCTATGCAATAAATGGGGAGTTATGGCGACGGTGGCACCAACTGTCTGAACACATGAAAACTGGAGGCCACTTGGGAAACCTTAAATGCATACATGGGACATAAATGGATCATTAAGATCGATTGACTGAGGAGAGAGAAAACCACCTGGTTGAAACCAGCCGAGAGCAGGGTTTCAACCAGGTGGTATTCTGCCTGGAACGAGCTCACAAACTTGAATGGAAAATAGATGAATCATGGCAAGCTTGACACGAGACTTGAAAAATATACATATAATATACACCTAAATACAATAGGTTTGAAAGGTATACACATGAAAAATGGAAGGATATACATCATATATACTAAATATACAACAGAACAACAACCTAAAACACACAACTGAAAATGTACAACATCTACAATATCTTACACTGCATAGAGGGTGGACAACCCTCTGGTAGAGCTAACCCACCAACACGTGGTGAACCAGATGACGAGGATGCAAAAAACAACACAGAAACAAAACAAGCCAGAAATGCAAACCAAAAGCACAATGAAAAAGAAAAAAAAATGGAAGAAGAAACAGGAGCACCAACCTGAAATCTGAAGAAAGACAAGGAAGGAAAGGAACTCTAGACACTCTACAACAATTTCCACCTTTGAATGATCACCAATGAGCACCAAAAACAACTTGCAATTGCTCAGAACAACTCAGAACAACTCACACTTAATTCTCACTCAAAATGCTAAGGAATCGCTCTAAAATCACTTAAGTGTTTTTAATCGCGGTAACTGTGAAAATGAAAGGTGATTCCTATTTATACTCAAGGTTAAAAGCAAGTTACCTTTCCTTTTGCAAACTCTGGAACAGGCAGACCTCCAAACTCCGGGCCTGGGGATTCCCTGTGACCATACCGTCTTACGAAAAGAAGACATCATGGCAGAGAATCCTAGAGTCTAGGGTCTGGCTCCTAGACAAGGAATGACCAACTCTAGGACTGGGTCCCAGAGACACGAGGGACAAAAACAAAAAATTAAAACCAACACCGTAGGAAAGAAAACCCAGAGAAGGAAAACAAAGAAACAAAGGCAAAAGACAAGTCAAGAGCCAAAAGCAAAAAATAAAAAGGGGGACCCAACATTTTGCACACAAAATGTAGGGACGGGGATGCAGGGCATAACAAATGGTGACTATCTAGGATGAATTCCTTAGTACATTCGAGAACTACAAAATCTATGGTTAGCAAAACTGGAACAAATTTTTATTTGAAGCATCTTACTTGTAAAGAGCAACATGTCTAAGAAAATCCAGCCATACGCGATTCAGTCCATGATCCTTTCATCAGTGGTGAAGTGTGTGCTTTGGAAGGAAATCAAGCCGATGAACTCTAGGAGAAGCAAAGAAGAGGCACTAAGCATGTCAAAACCCCAAAGTCATCAAATGCACTCATTTCTCTCGGACACTAGAGTTTCATCCCATTTCTTTTTTTTCTTGTTATTTTGCAGGTTTCTGGGTGGGAGGGTGATACTTCTTTCACCATTAAGCTTAAGCTTAGCTAAATTTAATGGTGGTACTTCTTTCACCCTTCCACCCACCTTAAGATGCTGAATGGGGAAGGAAAAATCTAGATCTAGAAAGAATCTTTTAAAAGTTTAGACTTGGGTCAACCAACTAGTGCAACTGATCTACCCTCGATGTGTCCAATTACTGGTTCCTTAATGTTAGAAATTAATCTTTACTTGCATTATGTATGTAGGAGATTCCTATGGAATCCCTACACCTATTTTGTCCTCTTGTGAGGATAATTCATTTTATGTATCTTTTATTATCCCTTGGTTGTATTATT
>MU227360.1:139880-187073 GCA_018584345.1 Thuja plicata
TGAGTTCACAATTCCCTTTGTTTGGTTCCCCGAATAAAGTACCATGGTTTCTCACGTGCACACTCAATTCAAATATCAGTAGCCCGAGAAAAATAAATATACATCATAAAGAGGTAAATATTATTTATAACATAAGAACATCATACATATACTGAGTTATTACTAAAGATCACAAGATTACGTAATTCTCATCTTAAGCATTTATCATATGGTAAAATTCTCATTGCAATAAATTGAAATTCAACATTTAAATCAGATAAATCTAAATCTCTTCAATAACCATAATATAATCATAATGAGTTTTTCTGAATTTATAATCTCAAAATAAATGTCCAAACTAGAAAAAATAATAAAGTCCATAATGTTCATCATAAGGCATCATATGTCCATGCATCCATAATAATCAAATCCATGACATAAAGCATAAGGTCCATAATGTCTAATAATGCATCAAAAGTAAAGTATCATATGCTAAATCTATCATAAACAAGAATTAGAAAACTATGATGGGGTCCGGGGTGGGCCTCACACACTATCTGCAAAACCTCATCCAATGAGGGGAGAGGGCGATTATCCTCCTTGGAGGCCCTATTCAAATTTCAAAAATCTACACAAAGGTGAATTTAACCACTCTTCTTTCTAACAGGGACCAAATTGGCAATCCACGTAGTATGCCAGATTGGAAAGATTATCTGGGCTGACAACATTTTTTTCACCTCTTAACAAATTAGAGGCTCGATTAGTGGGTTGACTAGTTGTTACTTTTGTCGAAAAGGCTTAGCATCATGTTTTAGGGGGATGTTATTAGTCATAATGGATGTGTCATATATTTTCAAATCCTCATACCCCCATGCAATCACGTCTATATATTCTCTGAGAACCACGAGAATCTTTTCCTTCTCTTCAGGGGAGTAGGAAGTACCAATGTGTATCATCTTTTCTTCACTGGGCTGGCCGATGTTTACTTTCTTGAATTTTCCTCCCTCAGAGGAGGATGATATCTTTTCCTAGCCCCGAGGGTTTGATTCGAAGATACATTCAAGCGCAACCATCCCCTTTGGGATGGTGTTGGTAGGTAGTTCAATGATCCCATCATCTTCGTCACCTTGTCTAGTGTCATCATGGTCTCGTTCCTCCACTATCTAGTCTTCAAAGACACCAACATTGGCCATGAAGGCTAGGATATGTTGATCATCCTCAAAAATCTGAAAGTGGGTGACATTATCTGGAATGGATGGGGTGGGGATCATTTTAACAAAAAATCTACATAGTCGTGAGCCGGCCATGGGCTCAAGTGTGCTGACAGAAATAGCAAGGGCATCCGGGACATAATTCCATTGCTAGGGAATAAGATTAATGCTGAAGGCATCAAAATCTTCAATAAGGCTCCATGCCCAATTGCGGTATGCAGCCAGCCTCTTATCATGACATGTGTACTGACTCCAGACTTGTTTGACAATCAACTCTAAATCACCCAGATTTTGGAGGCGGGTGATTCCTTTCCTTAATGCAAATAAAAGTCCAAGGACCAAAGCCTCATACTCTATAACATTGTTTTTGCAGTTGAACTACATCCTGTAGGATGCGAGGAAGGATTTCCCTCACGGGTTGATTAATTCTACTCTAGCCCCATAACCTTATTTGGACCGGGACCCATTGAACTTAAGGGTCCACAAGTCGTCACTTGTAGTCTGGAGTTGGGGAGATGGACCAGATTTTGGATTATCTTTGGGAGACTTGGGAGGAGCTTCCTCCTGCATTGGTGGCACATGGGTGAGGTTTTCCTCTAGGGTGATTTGGGGTTGCGATCACTGGGGAAATGGCACTGAAGAAGTGCTTCTAGTAGGAATACTGGATTCTGGGAAATCAGTTGTATGTTCTTTGTTCTGGAAGGTGTCAATGTGCCGGGTAGTGATGGAAAGGCAAGGCTCACACTCTAGCTCTGAATGCTTCTGATAATATACCCGGCACTAAGTGCCAGACAAGAGTGTAGCAGGGGTCACCATGGCACCTTGAGAGTTAACATCAACCCTCAACTTTTTCTAGGTCTTGGGTTCTCTGTAGAACTATGGGATTTTCCCCCAGGGAGAAATCAAACATTAAGATTTAAAGGGGTTGGTACACCCCGGGGGAAGTCTTAGAGAATAAGACCTTGTTAACCCTCCCAACTTTGGTAAGGGCCTGCTTTATCCAGGGCTCACTTTCAACCCGGATCTTGTTTTATTCTCCTTCCCAGTGGAGCCATAAGTGGGAGAAGTTGGTCAAAAAGTATTCATTCAAGGACTTGGACCAATTCTAACTTAATAACATCCCGTAAGTCTCTAGGATGTCTACCACTTGAATATTGATTATGTTGGCTATTTTGGGGTCCTTGATGAGTTGTATCCAGATGTTTTTCAGTTCGCCCACCATTTTAACAAAACTTTTATCCAATTGAATCACTGCACCATTAGATGGGATGGGTCAGAATCTAAGCTTCTAGCATATGGATAGGGGCATGATATTGCCCAAAGCTCTAGAATCTACTAGGTAGTTGTGTATGTTTTTGCCTAGTAGGAATGGAGGATCTTCATTATTTGCTTGGAAGATAGCCACATTGGCATCCTCAAAAGAGATAGTCTTGGGTGGGCGACTAACAACTTTCGAGATTCCCAGGAGCTTTAGAAGGGACTTCTTCTACTCAGGATAGTTTATAAAAACCTCCATCAAGGTCATGGAGGTGGTGGTTTGTTTGAATGTCTTTGTAATGTCGAACCTTTCTCTTGGGAATTGGTGGCTTCCTTCGCCCGGGTCTTTTTCTTAGTTAGAGCTAGAACCTTTTGGAGGGATAGGCCAGTCATTTGTATTGTCCTGGGGAGGAGTGTCCTTGACAGGAGGTGTCAACATGTAAATTAGTCCTTTACCAGCCTAGCTCTGAGTGTTCCAAAGAGCCCGTGGGTTGGTGAAGGCATTGGCTTCAAAGGCCAGAATCAATTCATCAAAGAATCCCTGCAATTGAGATTCTTTTTCATCTTCTCTGGGGGATCTGAAGAAGATGGTCTCATAGGTGAATGCACTATGGGTGAGTTCTTGCACAGGAGGCTCTAGGGGAGTATGGTCATTTGTTTGTTGTCTGTCTAGTTGGGAGACCATGATGACCTTCTCCATCATGGCATAGTTTACCTCATTATGGGAGCCTATGTCATGCAATCTACATCAATTGGTCATGGGCTGGAAATCTGCGACTAGTGTGAAATGGGATGGTCTAGCACCACTTTGATTGGTGTTTTTGTTTAGAGGCAGATCTCTAGCATTTTCATTATTGTTCCATTGCTGTTGGTTAGGCCGAGGCCCGTTGTTGAAGTTTCTTCCTCTGACATTGTTGTTTTTTTGGCCAGAGAAGATATTCCCTCTCTGGGAATTAGAGTTTTGGGACGCATAAGACCCCACTTTTAGTTGACCCATGTCCATAGTCAAGATGGACAACATTCGCCAGAGGGATTCAACCTCGGTGGTCAACTAAGTGTTTGCATCATAATGTGATGGTTATTGCTGTTGGTTCCCTAGGAAGGCAATAGTATTTTCCAGAGTCGAGGGAAACAATCCTCCAACTGCGAGCGACTAGAAGAAAGGCACTCCGGGTGGTTGTATCTGTGGTTGTTGTGTCTGCGGCTGGTTCCAAGGGAAAGATTCTAGACCTGGTATTGCCTGAGTCTATGATGGATAAATGTACCGGGCTTGTTGGTCTATCAGTGGTGGCGAGGGATTCGTTTCCATTGTGGGGGAACCCATTGCCAAATTAGGGTTATATCCCCTAGCATACGTATTTCCACCGGGGATCATGTTGAAGGGCATACTCTACCCAATCTCACCCAGGGTTTTGTTAAGGCCATGGGACAGTTCTAAGGCTAGGTTGTAAACTTTCACCAAGTATCCTGGTTATTTGTGGTGGTTGTTCTCCAAAGGAGAGTGGCCACAAAGGGGTCCATCACATTGAGATAGGTCTGTATGGTTACTTCTAGGGATGGGATGAAAGGACCCATGCACTTCTTCAAAGCATGTTGGAACCGATGATTGAATGTTGCAAGGGGTTTATTTGGTTCCTTTCTGATGGAAATGAACTGGCTGTGGGACCAAGCTGGGTCCATGTCTATGTGAAAGGCATCCAAGAAGGCATCCTCCATGTCCTACCAACTATTGATGGAGTTGGCAGGAAGGTTAAGGTACCAGTTCAGTTCACCCTGTCCCAAGGATAGGGGAAACATCTGAGTCACAACATCTTCATGTTGGATCCAGTGTCAGTTCATGGCATCTTTGTATGTCTGCAAGTGTTCCTTTGCGGTTTGTGAGCCTAGGTTCTCATATCATGGGAAAATATTTTCTGGGTGCGAGGGTAAATCATTGGTTGCGCCTGGAAAATTTCCCACAAGGGACCCTATATTTTCAAAATATGCAGACATTTGGGGAGCTAAATTTTGAGTAGGTTGAACGCTAGTTCCTAGGATTATCTGGGAAGTTTGGATATTCTGTGGTACACTAGACCCCTAGACAATAGTATTTGGTGTGGTTTTTAGGGTCCATTTATTTTGAGCAAGAGGCTCGATTTTGACAAACCTTCCGGGGTTAGGGGCTGATCTAAGCATTCTCTCAAATTTCACTGGGGAGAAAGATCCAATCCTACTGAAGGTTTGATTCCTAAAACTATGGCTTGGGGAACCCTCAGGAGGTGTGAAATTAGAATCCTGAGAGGGGGACGAGTTCATGCCCTTCTTCTAGCACCAGTTTCTATTGATGGGACTCTTGTGACTAGGTCTGCCAATAGAGGTAATTTTTCACCAGGTACCGACCAACTTTGCCTGTAAAGGTTGTCCGAGGAAATGAGATTCCCCAGGCCTCCAAGCACGTGAAAGTTGGGTGTCGAACATGCGGGGCTAGGTTGGGAGATGTGACTATTTTTTGAGGGGGATAGCTGGTTATCTTCAAATCATTCTCTCTGGGGATTCTAGAAGTCGGGTTCCTGCAAGCACGCATTCACTTAACAAATAAATTGAAAAAGATACTGCAGGGTTAGAAATATTTCATCTACCTATAGTTATGCTAAACATTCAAGACATCAACAATGCTCTAACACACTACACTAAATACTGAAGAAACATACAACCATCAATTCATATTTCATCAGTAGCAAAGGAAAGGAGGTCGATAATCTACCTTTAAGTATCAGAGCAAAGGACATGAAGAACATAAAGCATAAAATACCATTAACCCAGAAGACAGAACGTCAACAACATCATTGAGAAAATTCTTCCTTCTTCATTAAAATCTCTTCTAGCAAGCACTAGTGCGTGGTACAATGGTGGCTCCAAGGGAGCATCTAGCTACTTGAAACCTAGAAACTATGGAGCATTGAGCTCTGCAACTAAGAACTAAGAAAACCAAATTTCTATTAACTATGGACTGCAAAATCATCAATTTCATCGACCCTTGGATTGAGGTCAAACTTATTATTTATACACATACACATCTAACCCTAACCCTAACTTATGTTACACTATACAATAAAATACATTATCCGGTGGCCGGTACTACCTGCGCCACCCTACAAAATACCTAGAGATGGAATAGGCCTGTCATGTCAGAAGAAAAAGATGAGAGGTGGAGTGGAAGAATCAGCCTTGAGAAGAGAGCCAAGAAGGAGAAAGAAGAAATCTGATCCCTTGAGGATCGAGGAAACATGCCTCATAAATGGGAAAAGTGGCACCCTATCTCCGATGCACCAGGTGTAACATTGAAGCAACACCTTGGGAAGACCATCTGTCAGAAAACCTCTTGCTGATCCGATGTGCCTTGATATAGCTATCTGCCTTCTGACAACCTTTGACAACCTTTATTAACTGCTACCCACTCTCTGGAAACCTTTATTAACTTCCTTGAAAGTGACTGGTCGGCCTTGGGGACTGGGACATGGGTCACTTAAAGAATACAAAAATGTAGGATCTAGAACTCCGGGATCTGGGAACTTACGTTCCAAAAGAATAAAGAATACAAAACATTTTCCCTGAGTTTTCTCTGGCTCTCAGAGAACCTCTACTATTTCTTACTATCACTAAAGGTCTGGAGGAGATGCAAAATTCCATCTTCATCGATGTCTTTAAGGCCAGCCTGCCAGTACTTGGCCACCTCAATCTGTTCCCCTAGGTCTGGAACATTTCCCTTAAATTTATCAGCCATCTTTTCTGCATTATGGCCACTGAGCACCGTGCAAGTTATTTGAGTCATTTTAGCTCCATCTATCCCCTCTGGGAATTGATACCTTGATTCCATTAATTCATCAAACTTCCCCAAAACATATTCCTCCGGCGTGCACGTGTCGGTGCTAAACGGATCAGCTCCGGAGACCTTCAAAACAAAAGACTTGTATAAATTGAAAGAATATTGGACTGCATTGATCTTATCCCATAGACTCCCCACCAGTTTCTTGATTACCCCCAATGTGAGGTCAAGTCTAGAGTGTTGGGTCCTCACAAAATCAAATGACTCTTTTCCTAAAATTACGGACTCAAAGACAATCTCTTCTCTAAGGCTGGTGAGTTCTTCTAACTCAACCTTCCATGCCTCATCGTTCTTGATGTCTCCCTCCCATATGCTGATGGTGTTTTGGCATTATGTAATACATGGCGGGCCGCATATAAATCCAGGAGTGTGGACACCAGGAAAGGCCAGATGTTTCCCAACTGCAAGGCAACCCATTCATCAACCGATTGGGCCTTCTTCTTCATCACCCATAATGAGTCTATATCACTTTCCTAAAGTGGTACATCTAACGTAGAGGCCCCTAGAGGAATAATGCTAATAGGCCAGGCCAGCTCAGTTAGAAACCCCATGAGGTTTTTATTTTTCTCCTTTTCTGCTTTGAACTTTTGAGCTTCTTTTTTGTAGCGAGCCTCTACTGCCTTGGCTGCTTCTTTTAATAGGTCCAATTCACCCTATTTTCCTCTCTTCCCCAGTGATGCCTTTGTGATATTATAGTCTCTGGCCTCAGCTATTGCCTCATCTACATCTGGGGAAGGTGTCACAATTACTGCGACTATTTCTCCGCCCGGCTTGGTTTGAAGAGTGTGAACCATCCAGACTTTCTTAACCTTAGGTGGGTTCTTCACCTGAGCCATCATCTTTGCCAAAGAAAGATGGGCTCTGGGTGTTGATGGGGCCTTTCTGTTTTGAGATTCTACTAACCATTGTGGTGGTAGGGGTGGCTTTGCAGCCAAGATCTACTCCTGTAACTTTTCCCCAATGTACTGCTATGCCCCTTCAACAGTATGAGCCTCCTCTGACTCCTTCCCTATGTCTTCTGGCTCACCGGCGATGTTTCCTCTAGTGAAACCTATGTCCTTTACCCCACCGTCTGTATCTTTGACAATATTTGGGTCCTCATTAGTGCCCTGGGTTTTCTTCTTCTTCCTGTTGTTGTTCTTCCTTAGCCTCTGTTGCTGGGGTGTCTTCTTCTATCGGTACATCCTTTGGTAGTGGGGGAGGCAATGGGCTAAGATTCAATATTTGGTCCACAGTGATTACCTCCCCAAATATTTCCTTCAGGAGTGGCATCTGGAACACGACAATTGGGGTCACAGTTGTTCCCATGGGTCTGGTTTCCTCAACTGATGCCATTTTTTCACTTTGCTTTTGTTGGCTTGAAACTCCCACATCCTGTATTTCTAGGACTTCAGAGGCAATGTCTTATTCTGCCACCATTTCTTCTTCCATTTCTACCTCATGCTCATGTGGAGGTTCCTGTTCTAGAGCTTCCTCCTGCTCTGGGATTTCCCCCTCTGGATGTACAATGTCTCCCTTCAAATTCCCAAACTCGTCAATTCTAAATACATCATCAAATTCTTCTTGAGGGGGAGGATTTGTGGGGACACGAGTGTACTCTGGTTCTTTCTCTGGCTCTAGGGAGTCAGAAGAAACAATTTCTACTTGTGGGATTTTTGGCATCCCAAGTTCTGGTTCTGCCTTTGGGTTTGGATTAAGCCTTTTCTTCCACTTGGTGACTAAAGGAGGCCCCACATCCCTTAGGGCTGCCCACTCCTCTTCCAGATCCATCCCTGTTTCTCTGACCATTAATGTTGTTAGTGAAGGGGAAGAGGGAGGATGGATAGGTCCGGTCATGAGCATCGAAGTGGCCAACCATGTGATTATTTTATCCTTCATCTGCTGAGAGGCCGCCAGCGATTGTTTTAATTATTCCTTTATGGGGGTCTCCTATAGGGTTGGAGTTTCCATTATTCTTTTTCCCCTATCCTCTCCCTATGAAAAGGTTCTGGCCCTAGAAGTCATCCTTTGTACTGTCAGGCCAGCTCTGCGGGTACTCCCGGGGCATACTCTCTTAAAGTATTCAAGGCTACGCTCGAGCATGTTGTGAGTGATGTCTTCAATGGTAGGCCCTTCCAGAGCATTCTAGTCTATTGGTGGGAGGGCCAGCTTGTCAATCCCCTTTTCCTTGTACTGGGGATCTATTGTGGGTCCGGTGTCTGAGAAGTCATCTGGAAATTTCTAGAGCTTCAACCTTTCCATCATCCCCATAGTCATCCATATATGAAACCAGCTCCGAAATTCAACATCATCCTGGAAATCTTCCCAAAATTCCTCCATGTGATATTGGTGGGGCTCTGATGCCCGAGGAAGTGCCAATGCAATTTTGCCAAGCGGATCAAAGTTGTTCTACGCTAAATAAAATTCTGCCAAGTTCAAGCTCTTGAGTTTTCTATCTGCCTCCATGACTATGGCCAGACTGCACAAGTGATTCCCTCAAGTGATTGGGAATGGAATATTGGTCACCTTCTTTAGAGCATATAAGGTGTGCAACTCTAGTATTTGTCTACAATATTCCAAGAGAATTATCTTGTTCCCACAATGTTTGGGCAACAAGTAAGGCTTCCCAGAGAAGGCGGTTACCCTTATGTATGTATGTTACTGGAACTAGATGTAGTAATGGCCATAACTTCTGACCAGATCCATTGCCTCCTTGGAGAGGCGGTACCCTGCATCCCGGGTAGTCATGAGCAGGTTGTAGTAGATGAAGGTGTCATTCACTTGGTAGAAACTCGGTAAACTAGCCTCCCATTGAATTTGTGGGAAATAATACCAGGGAGCCTTCTAAATTGGGCCGACCCCAAGTACATCTAATGTGAGTAGCCCATTGGTGGCGGGTTGTTGTTGTGCTATGGCCCAAAGAACATACAAGGTCATGTAGAATTTGCGCTTCTGGGCCACCTAAAGGAACTGAGAATCTACATGATTGGAAATAATGGTGGCCTAATCGAAGTATTCCCTGCTAGTGGTGATGCCAAGCAAAAAGTAGTACATCCAACCTAAGAACTCTTGGGCATGGGGTTGCCCAAAGATCTGGCATAGTGCTATCATCCCCATTTAGATACTTTCTTTAAACTTAGACCGGGGGATCTCTAATTTCATTTTCTTGGGGTCCCTCTTCAGAGTCTTGAGCCAATGGTTGTTCATGTATTGCTGGGCTACAACCTCCAGCTGTTGAAATTTCTCTAAGACATCAGATCTGGTAACAATGGCTAGATTATCAAACTAAGGAATCCCCAAACCTACCCAGAAAGTAGCGACATCGAGGGACACCATGGGGGTGGGATATCCAGTCGGGACCAGGGCTACGAGCATGACGGCCTAGACGAAAGAGTTGTAATGTGCTGCAAGAGTAAGAATAAGCTCTGGGGCCTGCACCGAGCATGGGAAACAAGCAGCCTTTAGAATCCAAGAATCCCTGATGCTGATCAACAATGAATCCCTGGACTATCACTAAATGAACATTATCTTGACCAGGGCCTGCATCTCGGGCCAAATTTTGATGTTGGTGTTGGTAATTAACTAAACCCTAGACTCAATCTTTAATCCCATGATGGTATTTTCCTTCGGGTACTTCATGCTAAGAGGCAATTTTTCTAAGGCCCTCTCTATTTTGGATCTGATGGCTACCCTAGTGACTGCCGTGGAAGGAAGTTCTAGACTCCCAGGTGGTGAAGATTCAGAAGCCTCAGACATGGTTAAGGTATGTTGTTTTGAAAACTTGCAAGCCAAGGTGACCATTAGAATTTATAGATAATTAATATTCTGGGATTCAAAGATCTTACCACTGAGGCACATCCTTTTCCTGAAAAGTTAGTTTGGGTTAAACATCCTGAAAGATGTATATATAATGCAAACTTAGAAAATTAACCCCTACTCAGGCTTGGGGATTCCAGCATACTTGATGGGAGTAAGATGTGGGCTAGTGAAGACAAAAGACCTAGGGTCTGAAAAACTAACCGTTGGAAGATGTGAGCGAAAAGTGAGCTGTCAGGCCCATGTGGACGTCACGTAGCTATGCAATAAATGGGGAGTTATGGCGACGTTGGTGCCAACTATCTGAATGCGTGAAAAGTGGAGGCCACTTGGGAAACCTTAAATGCATACATGGGACATAAATGGATCATTAAGGTTGACTGACTGAGGAGAGAGAAAAATGCCTAGTTGAAACCAGCTAAGAGTTGGGTTTCAACTAGGTGGTATTCTGCCTGGAATGAGCTCGCAAACTTGAATGGAAAATAGATGAAGCACGATGAGCTTGATGCAAGATTGGACAAATATACATAGAATATACACCTAAATACAGTAGGGCTGAAAGGTATACACATGAAAAATGGAAGGATATACATCATATATACTAAATATACAGCAGAACAACCACCCAAAACACAGCCAACAATGTACAACATCTACAATAACTTACACTGCATAGAGGGTGGACAAACCTCTGGTAGAGCTGACCCTCTAATGGGTGGTGAACCAGATGACAAGGACGTAAAAGACAACACAAAAACAAAATAAAGCAGAAACACAAACCAAAAGCACAACAAAAAAGCAGAAAAAATAGAAGAAGAAACAAGAGCACCAACTTGAAATCTGAAGAAAGGAAAGGAAGGAAAAGCACTTTGGATTCTCTACAACAATTTCCATCTTTGAATGATCACCAACTAGCACTGAAAACAACTTGCAATTGCTCAAAACAACTCAGAATAACTCACACTTAATTCTCGCTCAAATCGGTAAGGAATCACTCTGAAATCGCTTAAGTTTTTTTAATCGCGGTAACTGTGAAAATGATAGGTGATTCATATTTATACCCAAGGTGAAAAGCAAGTTACCTTTCCTTCTACAAACTCTAGAACAGGCAGACCTTTGGACTCTAGGCCCGGGGATTCCGTGCGACCATACCTTCTTACGAAAAGAAGACATCGTGGCAGAGAATCCCGGAGTCCAGCGTCCAGCTCCTGGACAAGGAATGACCAACTCTGGGACCGAGTCCCAGAGACACGAGGGAAAAAAACAAAAAAGAAAAACCAACATTGTAGGAAAGAAAACCCAAAGAAGGAAAATAAAGAAACAAAGGCAAAAGACAAGGCAAGAGCCAAAAGCCAAAAACAAAAAGGGGGACCCAACATTTTGTAAACAAAATGTAGGGACGAGTATGTAGGGGATAATAGTTACCTAAATGACCGAATCAGTTCAATCAAATAACTTTCTCAATGAATTATCTTTTGTGCACATGGATTTTACTTCTTCATATCAAACCTTGTCCGTTCTTCATCTTTCAATCTTGATCGTCGATTCGAGAGAGATTTTCTATAAAAGATAGCTTCATTTCCTCACAAAGGATCCTAACTTTTGAGTATTGTTATTATGCATAAAGATTTTTATCTTAGCATTCAAGAATTTCTCATTTAAGCATTTTAAGTTGTGTATTTTTTTTTCAAAGAATTTCATCTCACACTCTAGATCACACTTCAATTTTGGTTGATAAAACATATCTTAGCTAATATTACATTAATTGTCTTGCATTTGCACATTGTTGTAGATTAATCTCATTCAAATATTTCATTTAGCATAGGTCTATAGTCACTGGGTTGTGATGACCTAAGATAAATCTACACTCCTTCCTACTAGAAGGCAATAAGTCAACTTAGACTAATTTGTTACTGTTTCTACAGTTTCATGCTTTCATTAGATTAACCATGAAATTTATTATTCAGGTGTATGTCATAGTTATAAATTGATCTGGCTTTTACTGTATTTCCAGTCTCTGGTTAGATTCTATCTTGTCTCTTGAAATTATGAGTTAGAACATAAAGCTTTTCCTAGTTTTGTCCTCGGTTGAAATTCGTTGTTAGTCTGACTCTTGTTGTCATGAATCACAAAGTCATTGTGCTATTCAATAGATTAGTCCACCACTATTAGATTGTCTTTTGTCCACAATGTCCTTATCCTAAGTTGTGAGTGCGCGTTCTTTAACCTTGACTGAAGATTGGAGTTTTAGCTTCTCCTTCTCAGTTGGACATTATCTTTTTGTGACCATATTTTATCTTGGACTTAGTCTGCACGTCAGTATTATTTTAGCACTTGTTGGGAAAATCAATTGATGTATACCTATAAAAACTAGAGGATCTCTTGTTGTTATCTTGTTTTCACCAATCATTTAAGAAAGAAAACCAACGCAATCGTATCATGGGTGATCAAGCTATCTTAATCCTCAATCAACAGTAACAAGATTTACGAACACAAATCCAAGAAATGAAGAAATAGAGGGATACAACCTTAGAAGGGTATTCCTTATGATTAGTCTGTCCTTTTCTATTTGATAATGATTCAGACATCTCTCCACTTCCTTCCAACATGGATAAATCTCAGTGTAATAATCCTATCTTTAATCAAGAGAGTCAAGAGGAAGCTATGACAGAGTCAGCTAAAACTATTCTCTATCTACAAGAGGAAGACATTACAAGTCAAGAAGAGTCTAATTATCCTTTAAAGAGAATATTTACTCTTTTGGGACAATCTCATGAGCTAGCCTTGGAAGAACTCATTGAAAGAAATCTCATCACATTATCACAAATCACTTGATGTGGACTATCATTCTTGAGAAACTATTCTGCATATCATCGATACAATGAGCATAAAACTTCAGATTTCATATAATTGAAACAAAAAATCCAAGATCTCATAGATCATGACATAATTGAAATTGAAAATCCTAATGAATCATCTAATGAAGATATTATTCTCAAGAAATATCTAAATCATGAACCTATGTCTAGTAATGGTTCTTGCACAAACTCCACTTCTTCCAACATTCATTCATCTTCTAAAGAAGTAAAGCTATTCAAAGTCCCTCGATTAAACAAAGAACCTAATTCTTTTCATGCTAACTGTGTCTACCCTCAAGGAATACCTCTAAAAGGGATCCAATATAATTTTCATACGACTACAAGTCTTTCTCACACTTCAAAGATTATAGAACCAAAGCTTCCATGTTATTTAAAGACTATCATGCCTACTCAAAATGATAATCCATTAGCCCTTCAAGAATCCCTCATGCAAATCAAAATCCCGACCTCTTCCTTATAAGTGACTCCTTATCAAGAGGACAATCCAAAGTGTGAAGAAACAAATATGAGTAATGATCAAGATCAAGATATCATCCACCCTTATCCAATGGTTGATCAAAGTTACATATCTCAAGAGTCCCATGATGATTTCATCATCATATTCCATTTATTCCAAGAAGATAGCCCTACATCTCCCAAGAAAGATCAAGATATCCTTTCTACCATCTCTAATGAGCGTATTGAAAATTAAGAGCAAAGTATCCTTTATACACCGTCTAAATATCCTTGTCAAGATCAGATAATCCCATCATCTCTTTGTTATAATACTCCATATCCTCCTCAAGAAACCATCATTACTCCTAATCCCTTGTAGAAAAATAAATCCCCTCAAGATTTAGTTTCTCCTATCAAAGATACTCATGCACCTATTGATATAAAGATAA
The DNA here is from genome assembly GCA_018584345.1 of Thuja plicata. Classification (NCBI taxonomy): domain Eukaryota; kingdom Viridiplantae; phylum Streptophyta; class Pinopsida; order Cupressales; family Cupressaceae; genus Thuja; species Thuja plicata. Next base: position 153,751 of record MU227360.1, read on the forward strand.
ACTCTAAAGAGAAGAACCTTGGTCATGCAGCTCAATTTTTAGATGCTGGCATCCCTTCCACACCTTATCTCCCTCCATTTTCACATAAGTATCATCCTTATCCACCCTCCAAATCCATCCTTTTTCCCTATATCCCAAAGCTAAAACTATGAAACCTTTCATCTATATTGGGTCTTTATATCCCTCCATCCACCATGCCTATAACTACTAGTTTTTCATCTTCCTACCCTATCCCTTATCAAGATCAACAAAGAAATGCACTCTTTAACTCTCCCTATGAACACATCCATATGAACCAGCCATATCAACCTTATTCATCTGCAGTTCCCAAGTCTTTTGGAAGAAATTTGGATGTGACGAAGAAATCAGAAATGCAAGAATCCACTTACATATGAAGATCACTATGTCCAGTATAATAGACATGTGACTACAAAGAAAAATAAAATATTCAAGACACCACAAAGGTCCACTAAGAAAAGGAGAAAATCAAATAAAATATGGGTTCCTAAATCCATCATGGAAGAATTGTGTTCTAAATCATCCAAAAGAAAAGGAAAATAAAAATTTATGTGGATTCCCAAGTATCTTCCAAATGAAATGGATACAAAAGGAAAATAAAAATTTATGTGGATTCCCAAGTCTCTCTTAAAAATGATTGAACAAAAAGGAAAAATTAGAGTTGGCATCCAAACTTCCAAATACTTCCAATCCATCTCCTTTTAAACAACTTCCATCACCTCAAAAATCATAGCCTCAAGTTATTCTATCTATTTTTCCTACATCCATCTGATACCCTTCAAGGTGTGTGTTAATGTTTATCTTATAACCATTTCCATCTACCCCTATAAAAATATTTCAATACCCTATACAAATATCCCACACCTACCTGCCACCCATGCATCCCTTATCATTCCATTCCTCTTATCCAATCCATCACATAAATCATTGGCTATCATCTCCGTTATCCTCCATTTCATTCTCTACCATCACCCTATCAACATATTTGAGCATACTTTTAGTGGCCTTGGCCCATCATAGGATATCCTTCAAAGGAGCACTATCCAAAGAGAAAGAGACTTAAAGTTACTTCAAATAATTAAAAATAAAAAATAAAATAGAAAAAGTGCATCGGTGAAAACATGGTAAACATGCAACTTGGTAGAAAAAGTAAACAGAAAATATTCCATCCTGTGGTGAAAACCACTTCTTTTGGTTCCTTGGATAAGTACCATGATGAAAACCTGGCAAACAGGGGTCATGCATAATTCCTCCTACTTTTACTCTTCACTTGGGGGAGAGTTCCTTCTATTTCATCTTATCCATTATATCTTACATCTAGCTAGCCCGTGAGAATCCATATTCCTTCTGGTGATCTTGACAAGGTTGAGCCTATCCATGAACATTATGCCTCTTGACATCCATTATCCTTTCCATCAACTTATTCACTTTCTCTCATTCATGGCACCCTATTGTGAGCTTTCTTATCCTAATTCTATCCTCCCTATCTCTGATCATTCCTACATTAATCAAAAAAATCCACTCATACCCTTCATTGTCTGATATCCTAATTGTGTTATCATAGATACATCCTATCAAAAATTAACCCCTTAGTCTTGATTAAGATGAAGAAAATAAAATCTAAAATAGTTTCTCAAAAACAATTCTTGACATGTACATCCTTTTGGACCACATGATTTTCATGAAATCAAGTCATTATCCTATATTCTATCCAGCACCGCTCCATGAGCCTACATTTTGATATTCTTTTTTCCCTAGCTTGGGTAATCTTGAGAAGACTGTCCTTGAGGCTTGCATTCACCCTTTTCATCCATAAATGTTTATTCATCTCATCCATCAAGTTTCTAATCCATCTGTAATGTAATCCACCTTGCTAGACATTGGGGGTAAACCAATGTGATCTTGCTTGAGAACAAGTAATCTCTAAAAAGATAGAAAAAGTGAAAAATGTCTTGAAGAAAAGCTAAAAATTGGAAAAAGTCCTGAAAAATGGTTATCTTGGTGAAAACCTAGCAACAGACGCCTTGATGAATTAAACAAAAAAAATTTAAAAAAAAACAAAAAAATGAAAAAGAATGGAAAAATTACCTTAGTCAAATTATGGTAAATAGGTTCCCTGGTAGCAAAAATAGAATATTTCTAAGTATGTGAAAAACTGGTAAACAGACACCTCTTGTAGTCAAGCACTCCATCTATCAATGCTCATCTTTGGCAATCCTTTCACTTCTAGTTTGTGCATAAATTTTAGTTACTTGGTGACACTTTGTTCTTTTAGCACTGTTAAAAATTAACAAAACTCTTCAAGATTTCCCGGTCTAAATGGTGAAAACCTTGCTAATTCTTGCTATCTCCTTAAACCCTACTTTTAAATCAATAGTTGTTGGTGGAAAAACCGTAAAGTTTTTGGCTCATGTTATGAAATCGCATTACCTTATTGGGTGACCTTAAAACCTTAAATCCTATGTGCCTTTATGTTTCATGTCCAAGCGGGGCCATCCCTCTTATTTTTCCTATGTCTATCATGGGGTGGTATTTTTAGTTTTACCCAAGTCTATGCCTCCACATACTTTATGTCTTTACATATATCCCATGCATGTCTTTCTTAATCCAATGATGGGCGCTATCCCTTCATCATGGAGATGAATCTTTTTAATGTTCAAGGAAATGCGCCTAGCTCACATGTGGTGGATGGCAGGACCAGGTCTAAGAGAAGGTAAAGAGTTAAAGGCAAGTCAATTTCAAAGAAAATCTATGGTGGGCACTTTGCCTTAATCATGAGATCCAGTGGATTTACCCATTAAGGTATTGCACCTCTGTGACACATGGAAAGTTGCCAGGTCTTTGGCCCATCTACGGTTGGGTATCAAGTGGTCAGGTCTCAGAATATTTGGTGGTTGGTGGGAAGCCTTAAATATGAGATGCATGACCGATATTGATCAAGGCATCATGCCTGATCGCCATGTGTAAAGTTGTTGAGGCTGTGGACGGGCTAAGGACATATCATATTTACACTCATCAATGGTTGTCCCTTTTCCTTAATATGAAAGATGAATTTATTTATGGTTTAAGGCATCACACCCTCTTGCCATATAGCATCGCTGATGTCATGAATTCCAATTTTTCAAATGGAGTTAAAGAGACAGTAAGTTTAACGAAGATCTACGGTCAACATGAAGACTCAAAGGATACGATGAAGGTTTTTAACCTTCAATCCTTTGCGACCTCTCGACATGTGTCCTTCTGGGTTGGATGCAACTTGTAGTTTGGTGACCAAGGGTGAGGTTAATATGTAGTTAGGTTAGTTTGGATCTAATAGTGGGCATAAATCCTTATTAAACAGATGCAGTCAGAGTGACCTTTGAGACATTATGCCTTTGTGCCATGTGTACAATGTGGGTCTGACTTAGCACTGAGGAAAGGTAATAAGTGATCACATTAGATCTCATCTGATAGCTGACATTTTTCCTTGAGGTGCATATGAACATGAGATAATGATAAAGGCATTGCGCCTACTTGACGCGTGTCCAGCCTGGTCAGCGTAGGTTAGAAGGAAACAAGGATTTCTCAGGGCCATTAGTAATATGCCATGTGGAGGGTAGTCAGACCAAGGTTCTCAGGTTATAACTAAATTTAAAGAGAAGTCAAGTCATATTTCATCCAATGGATAGTGCAAAGCCTTAAGGTGAAGATGATCGACATATAGTGCTCAAGGCATTGTGCCTGCGTGACAAGTGGATAGGTGATGGGACCCAACCGGAAGTAGAGGGTAAAGTAAAAGGAAAATAAGTTGATAAGGATCTGAAAATGGGTGTAAAGCCTTATGGAAAATTTTAATGAAATATATTCTTCTAGACATCACGCTTCCGTGCCATGTGGCAGATCAGATCACCAGCCTGGGTAATTAAAGGAAGATCGACGAATTGATTTCAAAGATTGATAAAGGTTTGAATCTCAGTCATCTATGCTTGTTCTGCACCACCTATAGCCATTTAAATCAGATATGTAAATTTTAAATATGTTTCTCAATGTTTTGTTACCATGGTGCTACTTTCTAGGTTGCAAAGGCATTAATGTGTGCAATCTGATATTTTTGATCAATTTATTGAGGGTTTAGGGTGCCTAATTGACTGACTTGCTAATATTTTAGTGCTTCATTAATGTTTCTTGCTGGCAACTTAGAGTTTTTGATCAGATTCTGCAATATTTTAAACCTTTGTTTCTTCCCTGTCTTTTTCTACATTAATGTTGGCTTGTTTCCTGAGTTGTAGTGGTTGTGTTTTAGGGTTTTGTTTTGTCCTAAGGTGGTCCAAACTCGTGGAATCATTTTTATATCTAGTGTTTTTGATACTGTTGTAAAGAGATGGGAATTTTATGCCACAACAAGGCTTGTAAGCTATGCATGTTAAAATAAGACTATCAGTGGTCGTTTGGCTCTAATTTTTCATGCTTAGATGTTTTAACAATGATATTTGTCTATATTTCTTTGCATTTTGTGAATCATATTGAATTGTAACGTCTTCATTTTGGTTTCTTGTGCTCATTTGGGTTGCCTTTTAAGGACTTTCAATCCATCACTCTATAAGGAAGAGGGTCTAATTGCTTTAGGGTTTCTTTCAGAGAGAATTAAACATCCTTAAACAATTTTGGTGAGTAAATAATTAAAGTCAATCAGATTATTAAATCTTCTTCTAGGAAGTGTGAATTGAGTATGTAAGACATAGTCAAGTTTAGTGATCATTTGTAGGATTTACATTTGATGTATGTTTTTGTTAAGATTCTTTGCATTTAAAGTGAATCCATACCCACTAGATAGGGAACTGGTCTGATATGTTAGATTTGTGGTTCTCATCCGATTTTATAAAAACTATTACCATTTACTTATTGTATACTACATCCATCATTCCTGCCTGCTTATGAGGTTACTATAGTTTGAGGGAAAAAGATAGGTAGTGCCCACCTGAGTCTATGGAGCTCAAAGTGTAGAAGGTTTTAGGACCTTGTTGAACATTACTTCTTCTCCTTCTTGAATTAGTGCATGGGTTTATAAAGGAACATACCCGAGCTGTAGGTATACCAAGATCAACAAGAAAATAAACTAACAGAAATGGCGACTCCACTGGGGATAGAGAAGTAAAACAATCTACTAAACCTTTCAAAGGCATCCCTGGTGTTCTACTACTCATATCATTTCACCCATATGAGTCACTAACCGAAATGGTGACTCTAGTGGGGAGACTTAGCACAAAGGACATTTGAAGGTTTATCAAATCAAAGTGGAAATTAATCCATTTGTTGGGGACTAAGAGCTAAGTTCTTTTCTTAAGTTTTCTTTAAATATTTTCAAAAAGATGGGTGAAGTGTCATATTTTAAAATCACATGTTTTCTTGGGTGGCAACTCCAAATTGATTAACTAGTGTTTCAGATAAAAATTATAGTTTTGTTTTTGATCTTGTTGGTCAAGATATAAACAAGTATGAGAAACACCAGATAATACATGAAAGATCATCCATAAGTTGAATTGGAGGGTGGGCTCCCAAATTCTACTAAAATAAATTGGTTTAAGAGAATGAAGTCCACAAGTGGAATCTCTTGGAAACCTAAGGTTTCAAGTGTCAGTCATCCTTTGGATACCATCTCAAAGAGAAGTAATACTCCTCCCAGTACAAAATCAGATGGTTTGAGCTTCTTTGAAAACATGTTTGATACTCCTATCCAAGAAGACATATGTAAAAAAAAGGTTGTAACTCAGGTTTAGTATAGAACATAAAATGAAAGGAAGAACAATAAATATTTCAGACCTAGAGATGTTTCAAACATAGAAGCCTCTTCCCAAAATACAAGAAGTAACCCATTTCTACAAGATGGCCCTTATGAGGAAGTAGCAAATCAAAGGGAAGTAGATCTTATAAATTTGGAGGACTCTCCACATTCTGATATTAATTTACCTGTCCTAATTTAATTTTTTGTAATAATGATGCCTTGAGAAGAGAGATTCAACACCAGATGCTTCTAAGGAAAAGAATGGAAAAGGAACGTAGGACAAGGGATTGCTTGGGACCCAGATTCTAGATAAGCTAGCCATTACCATGTCGAGGTGACTAAAGGGAAACCGTAGTCGGCTGAAATGGGTTGGCACGTGGTCATGTGATAGGCAACATAAAGGCATTAATGGTGATAAGTGGGCTGACATAGGGTAAATTGAATGTCAGATGGGACATAGTTTGAATGCCCACTCATGGGAAATTAATCCCACCTTTAAGGTGATGAGACAGAGGAGAGAGAAATCTGCCATGGCTCGAACCAATGAGGTGCCGAGTTTGAGCCATGGTGACTTTGTCTCGACGAGCTTAGAATGGTGAATGAAAACATGATAGAGCACGATGAGCTCATCAGCTCAGAAGTATACACATGAAGATATATACACAAACTTCAAGAAGGCCGAAGGCTGAAACACATATACATTAAAATACACAACATTTACAAGCTTTTTATAGATTTATACAACATTTACATAAGTACACAAACTACCCTAAGACAATATACATTGTATACATTAATTTACAACTGCACAGAGGGTAGAGAACCCTCTAGCAAAGCCAACCCACCAACAGGAGGCAAACCAAAAATGCAAACCATAGAAGGCAAACTAGCAAAACCAAACAAAGCGAAACCAAGAAGGAAACAACAAGAAAAAAAAGAAACAACAAGAAACCAGAGAACAAGCCAAGGACCTACTTGGAAATCTGAAGAATAGTAGGGAGAGGCACACAAGGAGCACTCTGCAACAAGTATACCTTCAAATGATCATGAATAAACACCGCAAATCACCTCGTAACCGACCACTAAGCACAGAACAAATTACAATTTAATCGCCTAATAATCACTCTGAATGCTCTAAGTACTTTTAATCACGGTAACTGTGAAAGTGATAGGTAATTTCCATTTATACTTTTAGGGTAAAAATGAATTACACTTTTCTCTGCAAACTCTGGAACAGGCAGAACTCCAAACTCTGAACCCAGGGATTCCACACAACTATGCCTTCTCATGAGAGAAGAGATAGTTGAGGAGAATACCGGAGTCTAGAATCTAGCTCTGGAAAGGAAAACAAACTCTGAGACCAAGTCCCAGAGGCACGAAAGACAAAAAATAGATAGAAAACAAACCCCACAGGAGGGAAAGTCCAGAGAAGAAAATAAAGAAAACAAAGAAAACAAGGCAAGAGCCAAAGTGAAAAGAGGGGACCCAACATTTTGCACACAAAATATAGGGATGAGAATGCAGGGCATAAAAAATGGCAACTATCTGGGATAAATGCCTTAGTGCATTTGAGAAATATAGAATCTCTAGTTAGCAAAATTGGAATCAATCATTACTTGGAGCATCTTGCTTGCAAGGTGTGAAGCATTTGAGAAAATCCAGCCCATACATGATTTAATCCTTGGTCTTTTGTCAGTTGTGAAGTGTGTGCTTTGAAAGAAAATCAAGCCGATGACCTTTGGGAGAAGTAGAGAAGATGCACTAAATATATCAAACCAAAGTCATCAAATCTGCTTGTTTGCCTCGGATACCAGAATTTCCCCCATTCTCTAGTTCTCTTTAATTCTTTCTTTTCTTAGATGGGAAGGCGGTACTTCTTTCACCGTTAACCTTAAGCTTAGCTAATTCAAACGGTGGTACTTCTTTCACCTTTCCATCCACTTCAAATTACTAAATAGGGGAGGAAAACTCTAGACCCGAAAATAATTTAAATGTTTTTCAGACTTGGGCCAACAAACTAGTGCGGCCGATCTGCCATCGATATGTCCAATTACTTGTTCCTTTTGATTTTGAGTTAACTAATTTCTAGACCTTTGGGGATGAATCCAATGAAGATTACTCATAGCTTGTTACCCAACTCACAAAATAACTCTGGAGCATGGGCCAATTCCACCATGCTAACAATAGATTCCAAGTTCACCAAAAATGCAAAAGGTACCATCCCGAAGACTAGATGTTATGCGAAGCATACCGGTTTACAAAAAGGGGCAAGAAAAACACTGGGAACCTAGAAAAGAAAGAACAAAACCAAAAATGAAACAAAAAGGGGAAGGGGCGGTCCCAGAGGATAGCCAAAAAAACTATTTACAAGGAACCCCAAACAGAGCACTGGGAAAGATATTTACAAGCAGGACTTTACATAAAGTACAATTCTAGACAAACTCACCTCATTCAAAATAATTCTTGAGGAACTTTCCATTGATGGGAAATGGAATGGTTTCTCTGATCATGGTACAGAGGTGATAAGTATTTTCCCCACATATCTCAGATATCAAGTATGGTCCGAGCTAGAGCCGTTGGAATTTGGTGTATTTTCCTTTCTTTTCCCGGGCCTTATCCCACAAGAGGACCAAGTTTGAAATCTAAAAGGCCTTATACTGGGCTCTTTGGTCAAACCATTATTTCACTACTGCTTGGCAATGCCCAAAATGTTCAAGGGCTACATCTCTTTGTTCTTCCATTTGCACCATATTTAGGAGCCAAACCTCCACAATATTGTCCCAGTTGCTGAATTCCTCCATAAATTTTAAAACTGTGATTTGCAAGTTAATAGGGAAGACTGGGTTCTGGACATAAACCAAATGGAAAGGGGATGTCCCAAGGGCTACCTTAATTCAAATATGATCCACCTAGAGAGTGAATCTAAGCTTTTGGTGCCAGTCCCAGGGGTTCTATTCTAACAGATGTTTGATCACTTCAAGTAGATTTTTGTTGGTTGATTCATCAACATCGTTCCCCTGGGGGTAATAGTTGCTGGAGAACTTTAGAGAGATCTTCCTATCATACATCCATTCAAGTAATTGTGCTAAAGAAAATGCTGGACCATTGTCACATACTATAGAAAAGGGCATTCCGAATCTTGTGATAATGTTTTCTGCTAGGAATTTTATAACTACATCTACCGTGTTGTTTTTACAAGGTATTGCTTTAGACCACCGGGTGCAGTAATCGGTGGCAGTTAGAATGTATCAGTGGTTGGAAGATGAGTTGGGGTTGATTTCCCTAATAAATTCAAATTCCCATTGGGCAAAGGGTCTAGCTTCGAAGACTGGCTGCAAAGGCATAGTCGGGTTCTGCTCACGATATGTCATGGTTTGACAAGTATTGCACTTCCTGACGTGAGTGTAGACATCTTTAAAGATATAGGGCCAATAGTATCTATCCCAAAGGATCTGATGGGTAGTGGTGTCAGCTGAACCATGCCTAGTTCCAAACTACCTGTGAAACTCTTTTATTATCTTTGCAACTTGAACTCTATCAATGCATCAGAGGTACACTCCCTCATAGTTCTTGTGGAAAAGAATGAATTTTTTTATCATGAAGTGTGTGCTTTTCAACCACAGGGCATGAAATTTTATTAGAGGCAATCCCTCTAGGCATCTGTTATTCAACAAGTACACCAAGTCTGTGTACCATGGATCCTGAGTGATTGACTCTATTATATATGTCTAACATTCGACGTGGGGAGTCTCTTCTGCCATCTCTCTACATAGTCCTTGGCCTCAGACTATCTTCATGGGTTGCATTTCTAAATAATATTCCTAGAGGATAGCCATCCATTTCCCCTGTCTCTCACCCAACTCACTTTGCATCAGTTGAGATTTTACTGCCTGGTCCGGGATGATAGCATGCACTTTGCTCCGGAGAATATAATGCCAGAATTTCTTCACGGTGCAAATGAGAGAAAAGGCCTATTTTTCCAAAGTTGAATACCAGACTTTGGCGTTCTTAAAGGGGGAGCTCATGAAATCTATTGATCACTCTTCCCCTTCAACCTTCTAGGTCAAATTTGCTATGACAGAATGCGGCAAAGCAAAGGAATACATGTAGAAGGGGAGGGAATAGTCTGGACTAGCCAGTACTAGGGCCTCTATTATCATTTGTTTGATTTGGGAAAATGCCCGCTTTGCTTCAGGGCTCCACTCAATTTTTGTATCTTTCTTCATCATTTCATTGAGTATTTTTACGATCTCGGCGAATCCAGTTATGAATCGCTGGACAAAGTTGATCTTCCCAAAGAAAGATCTCATTTCTTTCTTGGTACTGGACATTTGTAGGTTTAACAACGCTTCAACTCTCTCAGGGTCAATGGATATACCCTTCTTGGCGACAATATTCCCAAGCAATTTTCCTTCAATGACCCTGAATATGCATTTTTTAGGGTTTAGGGATATTCCATATTGGCAACATCTCTCACAAATATAGGCGAGGTGGGAAGAATGATTATGCATGTCCCAGGAAAAGATGGTCAAATCATCCATGTAGATGATTATACACCAGTTCACAAGGCCCTCAAACGCAATGTCCATAGCCTTTTGAAATGTGGCCCCTGCATTGATGAGGCCAAAGGGAATTCTTCAGTAAGCAAACATTTTCCACTTGGTGGTAAACATTGTTTTTTCTCTGTCCTCATATTTAACCATGACTTGGTTATACCTAGAGTACCCATCTAAGAAGGACATCATTTGTGATCTGTTCATGATTTGTAATACCTCATCTAGCGAGGGGAGAGGGTGATTATCTTTCTTGGAGACTTTTTTCAAATTTTAGAAATCCACGCAAAGGTGGATCTTGCCACTTTTCTTCCTCATAGGGATGAGGTGGGAAACCCACATAGTATGCCAGATTGGAAATATTATCTGGGCTGACAGTAGTTTTTGAACCTCCTGATGAATTAGAGGCTTGATCAGTGGATTGAATGGTCGTTGCTTTTGCCGGAAAGGCTTAGCATCAGGTTTGAGTGGGACATTATGAGTCATAATGGATGTATCATAGGTTTTTAAGTCCTTATATCCCCACATTATTACATCAGTGTATTCTTAGAGAACCTCAAGAATCTTCTCCTTCTTCTCCTTAGTCATCCACTTTTCTTCACCGGCTTGGCCGATGTTCACTTTCTCAAATTTTCCTCCCTTAGAGGAGGATGATATCTTTTCTTGGCCCTGAGGGTCCGAGTCAAAGATTCATTCAAGTGTGACCATCCCCTTAGGGATGGTGTTGGTTGGTAGGTCCATGATCCATTCATCTTCATCACCCTATCTAGTATCCTCGTGATCTCTTTCTTCCACTATCTGGTCCTCAAAAACACCAACATTAGCCATAAAGGCCAGGATATGTTGATCATCCTCAAAGACCTATAAATGGGTGACATTATCTAGGATGGATGGGGTAGCATCTCAATAGATAATTTTTGGAGTCGTGAGCCAACCACTGGCTCAAGCATGCTAGCAGAAATTGTAAGGGCATCCGAGACATAATTCCATCTCCAGGGAATAAGATCGATGCCGAAGGCATCAAAATTTTCAATAATGCACCATGCCCAGTTGTGGTATGTAGCCATCCTTTTATCATGATAGGTATATTGACTACGGACCTTCTTAACAATCAATTTTGAATCACCTAGGGCCTGGAGGCAATTGAATCCTTTCCTTAGTGCAAATAGGAGTCCAAGGACCAAAGCCTCGTACTCTGTGAAATTGTTCATGTAGTTGAACTGTAGCCTGTAAGATGTGAGGAAGGATTTTCCCCGTGGGTTGATCAATTCCACTCTGACCCCACAGCCTTGTTTAGATTGGGACCAGTTGAACTTAAGGGTCCACAAGTCATCATTTGTTGTCTGGGGCTCGGAAGACAAAGTGGTCTTTGGATTTTTTTTTGGGAAGATTGGGAGGAGCTTCCTTCGGCACTGATGGTATGTGGATGAGGTTTGTCTTCAGAGAGATTTCTGGTCGGGATCCCGGGACAAACAACACCGAAGAGGCACTGCCAATAGAAGTACTGGGTTTCGAGGAATCAGCTGTATGTTCTTCTTTTTGGAGGGCATCAATGTGCTGAGTGGCAGTAGAAAGACAAGGCTCACAATATAGCTCATAATTCCTTTGATAATGCACTTGACACCAAGTGTTAGATAAGAGTTTGGTAGGGGTCGCTACGGCACCTTCAGAGTTAACCTCAACCCTCAATTTTTCTTCTAGGTCCTAGGTTCTCTGTGAAACTATGAGGTCCTCCCTAGGGTGAAATAAAATGTTAAGATCTCAAGGGGTTGGTACACCCTAGAAGAAGTTTCAGAGAAGAGGACTTCATTCACCCTCCCGACTTTGGAGAGGGCCTGTTTGATCTGGGGCTCACTTTCAACACGGATTTGGTTAGATTCTCCTTCCCGGGGGAGCCACAAGTGGGAAAAGTTGGTCGATAAAGATCCATTCAGGGACTTGGACCAATTCTAACTTAGTAACATCCCATAAGTCTCTGGAATGTCCACCACTTAGATGTCAATTATACTGGCTATCCTGGGGCCCTGGATGAGTTGAATCTGGATGTTTTTTAGTTCACCCACCATTTTTATAGCAATTTTATATAGCTAGATTACTGCACCGTTAGATGGGGTGGGTCAGAATCTTAGCTTTTGGCATATGGATAAAGGCATGATGTTTCCCGAAGCCCCAAAATCTACCAGGCAATTGTATATATTCTTTCCTTGTATGTTCAAGCCTAGTAAGAAGGGAGGATCCTGACTATTAACCTAGAAGACAGGCGTTGGCATCCTCAAAAGAGACAGTCTTGGGTGGGCGACTGATGACTTCCAGATTTCCAAAGAGCTTTAGAAGAGAATTCTTCTGCTCGAGATAGTTCAGAAAAACCTCCATCAAGGTCATGGAGGTGGTAGTTTGTTCTAATGCCTTTGTGATGTCAAACCTTGCTCCCGAGAATTGGTAGCTTCCCTCAGCTAGGTCCTTAGCTTGGCTAGAGCTAGGGATTTTTAGAGGGGTGAACCAATTAGTCATGTTTTCCTAGGGAGGAGTGTCTTTGGAGGTGTGGGCATTTAAATTTTTCCTTTACTATCCTGACTCTGAGTGTTGTAGGGAGTCCATGGTTTGGTGAAGGCATTGGCCTCAAAGGCTAGAATAGATTCATCAAAGAACCCCTATAGTTAGGGTTCCTCTTCATCTTCTCTTCCTATTCCAAAGAAGATGGTCTCATAGGTGAATGCACTATGAGTGGGATCTTGTATAGGAGGCTCTGGGGGAGTAGGATTAGAAGCTTGTTGTCTGTCCAGCTGGGAAATCATGATGACTTTATTCAGCGTGGCATAGTTTACCTCATTATGAGAGCCTGTGTTGTGCAATCTACACTAGTTGGTCATGGGTTGGAAGTCTATGACTGGCATGAAATGAGAAGGTCCAGCGCTACCCTGATTGGTGTTTTGGTTCAGAGGAGGACCTTTGATACTAGCATTGTTGTTCCATTGTTGTTGACTAGGCCAGGGCCCGTTGTTGTAATCTCTTCCTCTGACATTGCTATTTTATTGGCTGAAGAAAATATTCCCTCTCTAATAATTGGTGTTGTGGGGAGAAAAGGACCCCATCTTCAGCTGACCCATGTCCATAGTAGGTGTAGACAAAATTTTCCAAAGGGATTCAACCTTGGCGGTCAACTGGGTATTCACGTCATAGTGTGATGGTTATTGTTGTTGGTTTCTTGGGAAAGTGGCAGCATTTGCCAGAGTTGAGGGTGGAAATCCTCTAGCCATGGATGACTGAAAGAAAGGCACTCTGAATGGTTGTGTCTGTGGTTGTTTCATTTTTTGCAGTTGGTTCTAGGGAAAAGATTCCAGACCCGGTGTTGTCTAGGTTTGAGATGGATATACATACCGGGCCTGCCGGTCTATTGGCGGTGGTGGGGGATTCATGGCCATCATGGGGGCACCTATTACCTGATTGGGGTTATATCCCCCAGCATAAGAATTTCCATCAGGTATCATGTTAAATGGCATGCTCTGTCCAATCCCGCTCGGAGATTTGTTAAGACCACAGGATAACTCTAAGGCCAGATTATAAACCTTTTCCAAAGTACCCTGGTCATTGGGGGCAGTAGTTCTCTAGAGGAGAGTGGAAACGAAAGGGTCCATCATGTTAAGATAGCTCTGGATAGTTACATCTACAGATGGGATGAAGGGGCCCATGCACCATTTCAAGGCACGTTGGAACCGGTGGTTGAATGCAGCAAGGGGCTTGTTTGGTTCCTTCCTAATGGAGATGAACTAGCTGTGGGACCATGTTGCATCCATGTGTATGTAGAAGATAGCCAGGAAGGCATCCTCCATGTCCTGCCAACTATTGATGGAGTTGGCGGCAAGGTTAAGGTACCAGTTCAGCTTGTTCTATCCCAGGGACAAAGGGAACATCCGGGTCACAACGTCTTGATGTTGGATTCGGTGTCGGTTCATGGCATCTTTGTATGCCTATAGATGCTCTTCTGTGGTTCGTGAGCCTAAATGCTCATATCGGGGGAAAATATTTTCTGGGTGTGAAGATAGATCATTGGCTGCACCCGGAAAAGTTCCCATCGGGGACACGGTATTTCCAAAATATGCAGCCATTGGGGGCATTGGATTATGAATAGATTGAGAGTTTCTCCTCAGGATAGTTTGGGAGATATGAGTGTTCTGGGATGTGCTAGACCCCCAGACAATGGTGGCTGACTTGGATTTCAGGGTTTGTTTCTTTCAAGCGGGAGGTTCAAGTTTGACAAACCTTCCAGGATTGGGAGTTGATCCAAGGACTCTTTCAAATCTTGCTGGTGAAAATGATCCAATCCCACTAAAGGTCTGACTCCTAAAACTATCGCTTGGGGAACCTTTGGGGGCTGTAAAATTAAAATCCTTAGAGGGGGATGAGTTCATGCCCTCCCTCTAGTGCTAGTTTCTATTGATGGGTCTTTGTGACCAGGTCTGCCAACAGATGTAAGTTGTCACCGGGTACCAGGGTATTGGCCAACTTTGCCTGTAAAGGTTGTCTGGGGAAATGAGATTCCCTAGGCCTTCAAGCATGTGAGAGTCAGGCCTCAACAATGTGGGAGCTTAGTTGAGAATGTGACTATTTTGTTTCGGGGGATAGCTAGTTATCTTGGCTCATCTTCTCTAGGGATTTAAGTGAGTGGGGTTTCCTACAAGCATTCATTAACTTTAAAAAATAAACTTCAAAGGATATCATAGAGTTAGGAATATTTTATCTACCTATAGTCATGCCAAACATTCAAAAAATCAACCAAGCTCTAACATGCTACACTAAATATTGAAGAAATATAGAACCATCAATTCATATTCAATCAATAGTGGAGGAAAAGAAGGTTGTTAATCTACTTAAAATATCAAAGCAAGGGACATAAAGAACATACAACACAAAATACCGTTCATCTAGTGATCAGAATGCTAACAACATCATTGATAGAACCCTTTCTTCTTCATTAACATGTTTCTAGCAAGTACTGGTCTGTACAACAATGGTGGCTCCAGGGGAGCATTTAACTTTGGAAAGCTTCTACAAACTAAGGAGCATTGAGCTCTGCAACTATGAACTGAGAAAACTGAAATGCTATTAGCTATGGACTACAAAATCATTAATTTCACCAACCCTTGGAATGAGGTCAGAATTATTATTTATACACAAATTTTGACCCAAAACTAACCTAACTTATTTTACACTTAACAATATAATACTATTTTTGGTGGCCAGTACTACCTGTGCCATGCTACAAAAGACCTCGAGATGGAAAAGGTCTGACATTTCAGAAGAATAAGACAAGAAAAGAGGAGTGGAAAAATTAGCCTCGAGAAGAGAGTAGGGAGAGAAAAGAAGAAATTTGATCCGCTAGGGACCGAGGCTACATGCCTCACAAATGAGAGAGCAGCTCACTGTCTCTGATGTGCCAGGTGTTATGTTGGAGCGGCGCCTTTTGAAGACCATCTGTCAGAACCCTCTTGTCAAGCCACCGTGCCTTGTTACGGTTACCTTCTTTCTGACACCCTGTATTAACTACCTTGAAAGTGACCAGTCGGCTTTGGGAACAGGGACACAGGTCACTTTAAAGAATTCAAAATTAATATTGGATTTGGGACTCCGAGATCTAGAAACTTATACCTCCAATGAATAAAGAATGCAACCGATACATGGTTGAAATAATTCTATGGACTCCAGAGAACCTTTATTACTCCTTACTATTCTTCAAGGTCTCTAACACCTCACTTATGCCTTCTTCATCTATATCTTTAATACTATCCCATTGACTGCGAAAAGATTCCAATTTCTCCTCAACATCTTTGGCCCCATTCCAGAATTCATCCACCAATTTTATGGTGTCATACCAGATCATCATCTTAGATAGTCTAGATAACCTACCCTGGTCAAAATCTCTGGCAGCCAGATACAGGGACTCCATTTGTTCATCATATTTACTGAGGACTTAGTCCTCTAGGGTACATGTTTTGGTGGTGAAGGGATCAACTTGCGATACTCCAGCCACAAATGATTGAAATAGGCCCAATGAGTATGAGCCACTGTCACCTTTTCTTTCAAGGCCTTAACGAGTTCCTTGCATACCTAAATTTTGAGGACAAATCTGGAATACTGGGCCTAGAGGGAATCATATGATTCATCTCCCAAAATCTCTTCCTATATGGCGGCTTCTTCTCCTATGTTGCAAATTTCTTCCAGCCTGGCCGTCCACTTTTCATACTTCATTAAATCCTGCTCCCATAATAGAGGATCCATTCACCTGGCTGATGAGGAGGTCAACCTGATAAAGGTCTAGGAGGTATGCCGCTAGAAATTTTCTTATGGTGGCTACCTTCTTGGTGGCCCACCCATCTATAGCCCACGCCTTCTTCTTCATGATCTGGAGAGAATCCACGTTGCTTTGTGCAAGTGGCAATTCAGAGGAGGGGGTGCCTAGGTGGATCTCAGCCAAAGGCTATGTAAGTTCCGCCAGAACTGCGAGGAGATTGGCATTAGTCTCTCTTTCTTCCTTCAAATTCTGGCCCTTCTTGATATATCTAGCATCTACTACTTTAGTGGCCTCCCTTAGCAATTATAGTTCACCTTGCTTATCTCTCTGACCCAGTTCCACTTCCGTGATGTTGTAGTCTTTGGGCCTCATAGCCACTGCATCTGCACCTAGAGGTGGTGTTGTAATAGTCGCAATTG
This sequence comes from Thuja plicata, assembly GCA_018584345.1. Classification (NCBI taxonomy): domain Eukaryota; kingdom Viridiplantae; phylum Streptophyta; class Pinopsida; order Cupressales; family Cupressaceae; genus Thuja; species Thuja plicata. The sequence continues at coordinate 170,791 of MU227360.1, forward strand.
TGCTTCCTGTTGGACTAGTTTGGAGAGTATGGACTGTCCGTGCTTTCTTAGGTTTCTGGGCCTCTGCATTTCTGGCCATCATTTCAGCCAAAGAGAGAGGAGTGCCTATTTCTACCAGCAAGGCCTTTCTTTTATTTGATTCCACCAACCAGTAGGGTGGCTAGGGAAGCTTTGTAGTTAGGACATGTGCATTGGGATTCCCTTTGGAATTTGGTAGCATGTTCTTGGAATGTGTATTTTCTTTGGGCTCTTTCTCCTTCTCTTGCTCTTGTTCCTTTTCTTGTTTCCTGAAACCTTCAGTATTTTACACCATGTTGGCATCCTCTATTGTGATGTCTAGAGCCTTTCCTCCAGTCTCAACAGTGCTTGTATCTTTAGGTACTTCCTCGTCCCTCCTAGCATCAGTTGATCTTACATTTACATTGTCTGGGACCTCCTGGTCAATTTGTTGCTGCTATTCTCAGGCTTCATTAGCCTCATCTACTAGAACATTTTCCTCCATCGGAACATCCTTTGGAGGTGGGTGAGGTCTCTAGCCAAAGTTTAATAATATGGCTGCCATTACTACCTCACCAAACATGCTCTACGGCACTTGGTCACCCGGAGTAACCAAAGGTGTTTCGAGCGTGATGATCGGGGGTAGGGTTGATCCCGTGGGTCCAGGTTCCCCAACCATCAGTTTCTCATCTATTATTTTCCTTGGTTGATTCTCAACCCCTTGGGATGGTGTTTCTTCTTGCCTTTCCTCCTCTTTTTGTTCCTCTTGTATTTCCTCCCGGACCTCCTACTTTGTTGTAGGTTCTTATTTTGGGATCTCCTTTTCTGCGGGGATATTTTCCTTCTCTTGAGTGGCAATCTCCTCCACTGCGTAACCTATACCCTATTGGAGGTCAATGAGATCATCTGCTAAGAAAGTTTCATCAAAGTCATCATGCGAGGGTGAGGATTCAAAAATATTTTCTAGTTCAGGAGAATCCAATCTGACCTCAATTGGCGGCAATTCTAGCATACTGGGGCTGGCAGCTATGCTTGGTGTGGGGGTCACCTTCTTCTTCCTCTTTCTCTTCAGTGGAACCTCGGTCTCCAAAATGTTGGTAGACTTTGCCTCGGCAAAATTCTATCTGCTCATCATCACAGCCAATGACAGGGATCCCGTCGGGCGAGCAGACACCATCAGAGTTATGAGGAGGCCGGAAGATATCTGCGTGTTTAACTACTGGCTGACTAGCCTCATTGACTCCATTTGTTGTTGCAGTTGTACCATTAAAGGGGTGGGACCTTGGGGAGGTACCTTGGCTGGAGTGTCCTCTTTTTCTTTCCCTTTGCTTGTGCTAGGTCTAGTGGCGACAGAAGATGGAGTAGGTCCAGTGTCGGAAGAAGAGGGGGTGGCCCTACAAACCATTGGTTTCTTCCGAGTTCTCTTGGGGAACACCGGGGAAAAATATTGGTGACTTGCTTCCAAAATAGGGTGACATACCCCTTCAATTGTTAAGTCTTCAGGGGTGGCCCAGTCCACCAGAGAGAGATCTAATTTGTCCAACCCCTATCCTTTATATGCTAGATCCTCTAGCGGGCCATCATCTCAGAATCCCTTTAGAAAAGTCTGAATGTCGAGTGCCTTCATGAGTCCTTTGGACATGCACGAATGTTGTCGGGCCCAGAGATCAAAACTATCTTGGTAGTCCACCCAAAAATCTTCAATATCTTCTTCATGTGGTCGGGATGCCTGAGAAAGCACTATGGAAATCTTGGCTAGAGGATCATAGTTTTTCCTAGCATGGTGGAAATCCACCAGTCCTAGGCTTTTCAATTCATTATCTACCTCCCTTTCTGCGGTGAGGCTACATGTATAATTTCTGCATGAAAATGGGAATGGGACATTGATGACCTTCTTCAATGTAAAGAAGGCATGTAGGTCCATCATCTACTGGCAGAACTCCAGAAGAATAATCTTGTCCCCGCAATACTGGGGAAGAAGATGGGGCTTCCCAGAGAAGCCAGTCACCCGAATGTAGGTGTGGTGTTGGAACTAAATAAAATAGCGGCCATAGGTGCTGACCAAATTCATCACCGCCTGTGACAATTGGTACCTGGAATCCCGAGTAAGTGTTAGGATTTTATGGTAAATGAAAGCAACATTTACCTGACAAAAATTTGGGAATCTGAGTTCCCACTATATTTGGGGATAATGATCCCATGGTGTTACTTGACCCGGTCCGTTTCCAAGTTCCCCAACTATTCCCAAACCTATAAAATCCAGTCTTTGTTGGGCTAGTGCCCATAGAACATATGATGTCATGTAGAACTTAGAACTTCAGACAATTCCCTTTAGCTGCGTGTCTACGTGATTGGCTATGATAGCCACCCAGTTGAAGTTCTGACCATGTGTGGTGATGCAGTAAAGAAAGTAGTACATCCATACTGAGAAATCCTAGGCATGGGGCAATCCGAAGATCCTACACAAAAATACAATGCCCACTTGAATGGGCTCTTTGAACTCCCCGCGGGGAAATTCCAACTTCATCCTCCTATAATCCCTCTTTGGGGACTTCAGCCAGTGGCTATTGAGATATTTCTAGGAGATAAGGGAAGCATCCTTGAAATCTTGCAATGTCTAGACCCGATTCTAGATAATGGATCCTTTGAACTATGGGAATCCCAGCCCTAAGGTGAAAGTTGTTGCGTCAAGGGTGACAATTGTTGCTGGATAATGTAATGGCCGGGGATCTAGAAGTAGAATGGTCTAAGTAGGTGTGTTTTACAAAGTTGCTAATTGGAGTATTAAGTCTGGTGATTGCATTGAACAAGGAAATTTTCTACCTTAATGATGCCAGAGGCAGCTAGTTGAGTGGCCAAATTGTCTCTGATGGCCTTCAACCTGTAGACGGCTTGGATCAAGCCTTGCATTTCATCCCAAATTTTAGGCTCCGTGTCTATTATTTCCTCAACTTTGGAATCCACATTGGATCCCATGAGAACACCCTCCTTTGGATATTTGGAGGTCAAGGGAAGCTTTCCTAACAAATTTTTGGCCTTGGTTTTTTTGGCCGCCCGGGTGGAAGTGGTAGGTAGCTCCAGGCTATCAGGAGGGGTGATTACTTTAGACATCTTGATTAGCTTATCCGCAACCTGTAAGATCGGAGAACCATTAGACATTGGTATATATAAAAAAGGGCTTTAGAAACTCTGGGGAATTCATCACCGCCTTGTACATATCCAACAAGTGTTAGCATACATAAAAAATCTTGGAATACTTGAAATAGCGTGAATAGGACTCTGGGGTGTTGAACCAAGTGACAGGAGGGAACGCGGGACAAGGGATTTCTTGGGACCTGGAGTCCGGATAAGCTAGCCGTTACCATTTCGAGGTGACCAAAGGGAAACTATACTCAGCTGACATGGGTTGGCACGTGGTCATGTGACAGGCGACATAAAGGAATTAATAGTGAAAAGTGGGCTGACATGGGGTAAATTGAATGCCAAATGGGACATGGTTTGAATGCCCACTCATGGGAACTTAATCCTACCATTAAGGTGATGAGACAGAGGAGAGAGAAAGATACCATGGCTCGAACCAGTGAGGTGCCGAGTTTGAGCCATGGCAACTTCATCTCGACGAGCTCAAAATGGTGAGTGAAAACATGACAAAGCACGATGAGCTCATCAGCTCAGAAGTATACACATGAAGATACATACACAAACTTGCAGATGGTCAAAGGCCGAAATACATATACATTAAAATACACAACATTTACAAGCTTTTTACAGATTTATATAACATTTACATAAGCACACAAACTACCCTAAGACAATATACATTGTATACATTTATTTACAACTACACAGAGGGCAGACAACCCTTTGGCAGAGCCACTCCACCAACGAAAGGCAAACAAAAAATGCAAACCACATAAGGCGAACCAACAAAACCAAACAAAGTGAAACCAAGAAGGAAACAAAAAGAAAAACAAGAAACAACAAGAAACCAGAGAACAAGCCGAGGACCTACCTGGAAATATGAAGAATAGTAGGGGAGAGGCACACCAGGAGCACTCTACAACAAGTCTACATTCAAATGATCATGAATAGATACCGCAAATCACCTCGTAACCGACCACTAAGCACATAAAAACTCACAGTTTAATCACCTAAGAATCACTATAAATTTTCTAAGTGTTTTTAATCGTGGTAACTGTGAAAGTGACAGGTAATTTCCATTTATAAATTTAGGGTAAAAATGAGTTACACTTTTCTATGCAAACTTTGGAACAGATAGACCTCCGCACTTCGGGCTCGGGGATTCCACGCAACTATGCCTTCTCGCGAGAGGAGACATAGTTGAAGAGAATCTTGGAGTCCAGAATCTGGCTCTGGAAAGGACAACAAACTCCAGGACTGGGTCCCGGAGGCACAAAAGACAAAAAATATAAAGAAAACAAACCCCACAAGAGGGAAAGCCTAGAGAAGAAAAGAAAGAAAACAAGGCAAGAGCCAAAGCAAAAAGAGGGGACCCAACATTTTGCACACAAAATGTAGGGACGGGAATGCAGTGAATAACATATACCGTTGTTACAGTGCTATTACAAATAGACAAGGAGGGATTTGAGCATCCAATTACATTTTTCAAAATATACTTGCAAGCAGCTGAGTTGAATTATGAAATCTTGGAGAAGCAAGATTTTGCCTTAGTTAAGGAAGTCAAGGCTTTTAGGCCTTATTTAGTATGTGATAATGCGGTTGCCTATGTGCCTCATGCTACTATCAAGGATATTTTTTCTCAAAGTAAGGTCACTGGAAAGAGGTGCTGATGGATCAACAAAATAAAAAAATTTGATATAGAGATCCAAATCACCAAATTAGTTAGAGGCTTGGGACTGAAAAAATCTCATGACAGATTCAAAAGTGGAGCTTACCCAAGTGAACAATGTGCAAGCAAGTGAAATGCCAACAAGGATTGAGATGAAACCATCGTATGCTGATATTGTTTATTTTTTGAAGACTAATAAATGTCCTAAGGAAATAATAGACAATCAAAGAAGGGATCTCAGAATTAAGAGTTAGAAGTATGTATTGATTCAAGGAGACTTGCATTGGAAAAACAGAGATGGAAATATTTTTTTTTGTCTTGATAAGGCTCATTTTGAGAAGGTGTTAAAAGAGATACATAGTGGTGTTTGTGGAGGCCACTATTCAGAAAAGACAACTGCACAGAAGATACTTACAGATGGTTATTATTGGCCTTGTTGGTTCAAGGATACTCATCAGTTTTTGTAGAAGTGTGAGGCTTGTCAAATGTTTTCAAAGAAGCTAGTGTATTCGGGGGCTTTATCTTTGATTCCAGTCTCGGTTAAAGTTCCTTTTGCCCCGTGGGGCATTGATTTCATTGGTGAATTTTTAGAGAAGTCTAGTGGGGGTCACAGTTGGATCCTTGTTGCAAAAGACTATATTACAAAATGGGTTGAGGCTATACCAACCAAGAGGGAAACCAACAAGGTGTTCATTGATTTTCTAATAGATAATATTTTGACTAGGTTTTGTCTGCCCAACAAGATAGTAATGGATAATGCTAGGTGCTTGAGGTCTGAATAATTCATAAATTTTTTTTGATCGGTATGGTATTATAATTTAATATTCTTCACCATATCATCCACAGGTGAATGGGAAAGCAAAATCCATCAAGAAGAGCATCATGAAGATTATCAAAAGAACACTAGAAAATAATAAGAAGGCTTGGAATTCAAAGCTTAACTTGGATTTGTGGGATGATAGGGTAACAATGACAAGAGATATAGGTTTATCTCCTTTTGAACTAGTTTATGGAAGACAAGCTAGGTTTACATTAAACAATTTGTTACTAGTCTACAAGTTCATCCAAGATGAGGAGATAGAAGTGACTGAGCCAATGTAGAATAGAATGTTGCAGTTGGTACAACTGGATGAGATTAGAAATGAAGCACAATTGTAGAATTAGAAGATCCAACAATAGTCTTTAAGTATTTATTTAATAAAAGAGCATCAGAGAGAAAATTTCAAGTAAATGACATTGTGCTCCAATGGAATGCAAGATTAGAGGAAAAATGAAAGCATGGAAAGTTTGAGTCCTTATGCTTAGTACTTTTTTTTGTACATGATTTACAAGGGTAAAGATTCCTATTTCTTGCAAAGTCCTATTGGTGAGATGCAGGATCTTCCTATGCATGGGTGGTTCTTGAAGCCATTCTTTCACCGAGTCTTTGGTCATGCACAAGAATGTATATATTTGATAAATTTTCCTTCTTTTTCTCGCTTTAGGCCTGTTTGTTGTAGGGTTTTGTTTTTGTCTTGGTCTTCTTTTCCTAGAGTGCTAGTTTTCTAGTGATGAACTTGTATTCAACCTTCCTGAGTCAGAGCCTATGTTAGTACTGTTAAAAATTAATGAAAATGTTTAGGATTTCCCTGTCCAAATGGTGAAAACCCTGCTAATTCTTGCTATCTCCTTAAAACCTTCTTTTAAATTTCTAGCTATTGGTGGAAAAACCCTAAAGTTTCTTTCTCACATTATAAAATCACATTACCTTTTTGGGTCACTTAAAACCTTAAATCCCATGTGCCTTTATGTTTCATGTCTGAGCAGGGCCATCCCTCTTATTTTTCCTATGTCTATTGCAGGGTGGTATTTTTAATTTTTCACAAGTCTATGCCTCCACATAATTTATGTCTTTACATCTCTCGTGCATGTCTTTCTTAATGCAATGGTGGGCGCTATCCCTTCATCACAGAGATGAAGCTTTTTAATGTTAAAGGCAACACACCTAGCTGACACGTGGTGGATGGCAGGACCACGTCTACACAAAGGTAAAGAGTTAAAGGTAGGTTAAATTCAAATAAAATCCATGGTTTGTGCTTTTCCTTAATCATGAGATGCAGTTGATTTATCCTTTAAGGAATTGCACCTTGGTGACACGTGGAAATTTTTTAGGTCTTGGGCCCATCTTTGGTTGGTTCTCAAGTGGTCAGGTCTCATAGGATCTTGTGGTTGGTGTGAAGCCTTAAAGATGAGATGTATGATAGATATTGATCAAGGCATCGTGTTGGATTGCCACGTGTAAAGTTGCTGAGACTATGGACGGGCTAAGGACAGATCATATTTAAATTCATCAATAGTTTTCTCTTTTTATTAATGCACAAGATGAATTTCTTTATGGTTCAAGGCATCACGCCCTTTTGCCACATAGCATTTTTGATGTCATCATTTTTTAGGTTTTCAAAGGGAGTTAAAGAGATAGTAAGTTTAAAGAAGATCTACAGTCGGTGTGAAGACTCAAAGGATAAGATGAAGGATTTTAACCTTCAAGCCATTGCAACCACTCAACACGTGTCCTTGTGGGTTGGATGTGACTTGTAGTTTGGTGAGCAAGGGTGAGGTTAATGTGCAGTCAGGTTAGTTTGGATCTAAGGGTGGGTGTAAATCCTTATTGAATAGATACAGTCAGAGTAACGTTTGAGGTATTGCGCCTTTGTGCCACGTGTACAAGGTGGGTCTAGCTCAGTACTAAGGAAAGGTAATAATTGATCACATTAGATCTCATCCCATGGCTAACATTTTTCCTTGAGGTGTAGTTGATCATGAGATAATGATAAAGACATTGCGCCTACTTGACACGTGTCCATCCCGGTCAGTGCAGGTCAGAAGGAAACAAGGATTTCTCAAGGCCATTAGTAATACACCATGTGGAGGGAAGTCAGACCAAGGTTTCTGGGTTATAACTAAAGTTAAAGAGAAGTCAAGTAAGATTTCATCCAACACATAGCACAAAGCCTTAAGGTGAAGATGATCAACAGATAGTGTTCGAGGCATTGTGCCTGCGTGACACATGAATAAGTGATTGGACCTGGCTAGAAGTAGAGGGTAAACTAAAAGGAGGATAAGTTGATAGGGATCTGACAATGGGTGTAAATCCTTATGGAAAGGTTGCATGAAATCTAGTCTTTAAGGCATCAGACCTGCGTGTCATGTGGTAGATCAGATTTCCATCCTGTGTAATTAAAGGAAGATCGATAAAGGTTTGAATACTAATTGTTGATTCTTTTTTCTGCGCCACCTATATCCATTGCAATCAGATATTTGAATTTTAAATATGTTTCTAAGGGTTTTTTCACCATGGTGTTGCTTTATGGGTTGTAGAGGCATTAATGTGTGCAATCTGATTTTTTGGGTTGGTTTACTAAGGCCCTAGGGTGCCTAATTGACCAAATTGATGATATTTTGGTGCTTCATTAATGTTTCTTGGTGGTGACATAGGGTTTTTTATTAGATTCTGTAATATTTTAAACCTTTGTTGCTTCCCTATCTTTTTGTGCTTTAATGTTGGCTTGTTTCCTGAGTTGTGGTGGTTGTGTTTTAGGGGTTTCTTTTTCCCTAAGGCAGACCAAACTTGTGGAATCATTTTTAGGTACTATTGTAAAGAGATGGGAATTTTATGCCACAACAAGGCTTGTAAGCTATGCATGTTAAAATAAGACTATCAGTGGTCGTTTGGCTCTGATTTTTCATGCTTAGATGTTTTATCAATGATATTTGTCTATATTTCCTTGCAATTTGTGAATTCATATTGAATTATAAGGTGTTAATTTTGGTTTCTTGTGCTCATTTGGGTTGCTTTTTAAGGACTTTCAATCAATCACTCAATAAGGCAGAGGGTCTAATTTCTTTAGGGTTTCTTTCAGTGATAATTAAACATCCTTTAAAAACTATTTTAGTGAGTAAATAATTGAAGTGAATCAGATAATTACATCTTCTTCTAGGAAGTGTGAATTGAGTATGTAAGGCATAGTTAAGTTCAGTGATCATTTGCAGGATTTACATTTGTATATTGTTGTTAAGAGTCTTTGCATTTAAAGTGACTCCATACCCACTAGATAGGGCACTAGTCTGATATGTTAGATTTGTGGTTCTCATCCCATTTTATAAAAAACTATTACCATTTACTTGTTTTATACTACATCCACCATTCATGCCCAATTATGAGGTTATTATAGTTTGAGGGAAAAAGATAGGTAGTGCCCACCTGAGTCTGTGGAGCTCAAAGTGTAGAAGGTTATAGGACCTTGTTGAACATTAATTCTTCTCCTTGTTGAATCAGTGCATGGGCTTATAGAGGAACATACCTAAGCTACAGGTATACCAAGATCAACAAGAAAAGGGATTAACACCCTCCTAGCTTGAAATTGATCCAGAGTCATAGTTTGGGGGAAATCAAAATGAATTTGTTTGAGAATTTGTTGCTCCACTGAGGGGGGGGTGTGAATAACAGTAAATCAAACTTAAATACTTAAAACTTAGCTCATTGATTCACTTGGTAGAACTGAATATAGCAATAACCGACTCACCAAATAACTTAATAACTTAAACAACTATACATATCATAATATCCAAATCGATCATTCAAACTCAGTTAACACTAGATTTAACAAGGAAAACCTATATGGTAAAAACCTCTATAGGAATTGTGATCCGCAATAAAAATGTACCCTTTTGAAGTACGCTTGGTTAAGAACTTATCCTGTCAAATATTACAAACACATTTGCTAGATGTGATCCTGTTAAGAGATTTACCTTAGATCTCTTAATATATTCACCCTATTAGGAGTGGCCTTGTTAGAGGTCTTTAAACACTCTTTTAGAATGTCACCTACTTCTAGGATTTACAAATAGGACTGTTAAATCCACTCGGTTAAGAGATTTTTCCTTATTACAAATTCTAATAAGAAACAATTAAAATTTGATCTGTAAATATAGAAACTACCTTTTCTTGGGTTAGATCATTTATGCTCACATGAATATTGGAATCACATACTCCTTGTCTCTACTCCAGACTATAGATTCTATTCTTTCTGCTTCTCTATTCTTCTCGGTAACTTCTGTTCTTCAACTTCTTTTTCTTCTCAATTCAACTTGCTAGCATATCTTCTCTATTTATTTTTCATCCTTTATATAGAAAGTTTTTTTCACGTTAATCTCCCTTCTTAGGTTTTCCATCATTTACGCTTAGCTATTCGATCATCTTTTTCACAAATCTCATCTTGGTTAACAGTTTAACTTTTACTTCATATCTTGAACTTTTTCTTGGAACTCTAATAATCAGGATTAACCACTTAATCTTCTCCCTCGATCTTCTCTTTAATTCTTATCAACACCTAGATCATCATAGCTTTGTACTAAATTTGATCTTATCATCATTTTCAATCAATATTGTGTACTCAGTAACTTGCCTTGCAACTCGGTAATGAACTTCATTCACTGCTCAGTGCGTAACTCACTCTTAGTGCTAGGTAACTGAAACTGACTAACACAACTCTATACTGACTGACTCTGTCTAGCTCGATAGAGTAACTCTTTTTAGTCATAACTTAACTCTTTGCAATCTCTGGCTTAATCAATCAAATGTATTGATTTAATAACATCAACTATATAGTATAAAACAACTATATAAACATTACTTCATCATTTTATGATCTGTATTTGTCACCCATTTAACTTCTCCTTCTTATAATATCGTAACTTAATAAAAATTAATAATCAATTGCTTGACATCAATGACAAATAACAACTAGTCTTACCATTTCTACAAACATGTATACTTATTATCACTCGGTGTTCATCATATCCATCAGTTGATTAAAAGAATTAAGATTCATGTCAGTCATGTTTAAATGGATTTCATTACTAGAGAGAAAGGGTCCCATAGTTGATCATCAATGAACCACCCAATGTTAGTATTTTAGTCAATTCTGAAGGACAATTCGCTATTGACACACCGATGTTTCTCAACACCCTAATCAATCATGTTCCTTAACACTACCTATTTGGACACATTTGTGTTTCTCAACACAAATAGGATAACGCATTGTAAAACTAAACTCTGGATCAATAAAAATCAAGCACGATGCACTCACAAGCACTATGGTGTTTCTTAACAGTCCACACACACAAACATGAAACAAAAACTTGCTGAAGCTATGCTGAAATATTTTTTGGATGCTGTCTGTTATCAATAATTTTTTTCTTTTCCCATTCCCTAAGTCACTCAATGACATCTAAAAGACTATAGATTCACGACAAATGGGCATGATTCTTTTATTTGATTTCTTCTTGTTGGTGTGGTCTTGTTGATCCAGCAACATCAAGTACAATTGAGTGTCTATGATAAGAGCTCCCACATCTAGGTGGAAAATCCTCACATAGCTCGAATTTGTTTATCTGCACACCATGGTGAGGTCAAAACTATCTCCTTGAATATTATTTATCTTCCTATGTATGTAAGATCACACTCATGTTTATCTTCACTTTGTATGTCCCGATATTGGTGTACCCTTACAACATCAACTGGAAACAATATTTAGGTTATCTTGACTGTTGTGCCTTGATGCTTACATTAGTTTCCCACATACCATCTGATGAAAGTCATATTCATATCCTTATGCTTACAGTGGCACCAGTAAGGGTTGTAATGACTCTAATGTCCCAAACGCTCAATGATGAAAACTTTCAAGTTCAAACCCAGTGACTAAGTCCTAGGTTGCATTCATGTTAGCTCTTGCATTGTAGTTGCATGGCGTAAGAACAATATAATATCTCTCCATCACCAATGTCTGATCTGAAGTCCAAATCAATCATCATCTTATTTCCAAGTGGTCAACTAAGCATCATCATTTGACTTGAAAATGACACCCCTAGATAATTTGACCATCCTGATTCTATTTTCGAAAACCAAATCAAAATCTAAGATCATTTTGTTTTCCAAATTTGATAGTTACTTGTTTTTAGTCAACCATAGTTGACCACTTGTACAATCAGTCTTTTTGAACCCCAAACCAATGGAAATCTCTCAATCTTTTCTTCCAAACAATCCATGTTTCTAAATTTTGGTCAAACTTGGTTTTCCCTACTAATATTTTGATCAAAATTGGTCAAACAAAACCTTGAAACAAGTAAAGAATGGGTCCTAGACACTTCTAACCTCTTCCATATCAGATCAGTTTCTTCTGGCATCATTTTATCAATTGATTTTCTTCTGATCACAAGAGTACCTAGGCATATTTTGATTTCTCTCCTGAAGGGTCAGGATCAGAACATCAACAATTCAGTCATGACATCATTAATCAAGACCCCATCCCTTGGGGTATTTCAACTTCATCACATCATATACAGTTGAGATTATCTTAAATCAAAAGTAACCCAATCAATTGTCTTATATAGTGATGGATAGACACAAAACCAAAAATATCGGTCTTATACGGGTCATTCATTTTTGAAATCGGACGTATTGATCAAATTGGCTTCATCACTTCAAATCAAGAAATTTTTTTCTAGTTAACCTCTTAACAGTAATAAGTTTCATCACTTGAAATAAAATTGGTTATTCAGTGAAACCAATCAAACGGTTTAAGAGTTTCTAACAAATGTTAAGTTTTAGTACTTCAAATGAAAATGAGCATTCTATTTTATATCATTTGATGGATCTTTTTCCAATCAAGCCCAGAGTCGGTCTTCTTTGAAAGAATGGTTTCACCACTTCACATCAAACTATTATTTGTTTCATCACTACCAGGTCTTTGAATCAATGCGCTGATCACACATAAATTAAAAGAGGGGAAAATGTAATGACCTAAAAATGGTCATCTAAATCCTAGACCCCCAATCTTGATCTGTCATCAAGAAAACCCTAATCTTGATCATCTTAAGTCCTAAACCTAAAGGCAATTTATCATCATCAGTCTAAGATGACCTGAACCCTAGGTCCTAATCTATCACCTCACTTGATAAAATAATTAACTTCTAAAATCACAAAACATTGGCAAATAAACATTATGTTATTTATTTAAATAATATCCCAATAGGGTGATTAAATAAATAACTAATTGTCAACTAAATAAAAAAGAAATTAAATTAATATAGTTTAATTACAATGCATTTAAAATCATTTAAATCTTAAAAAAGGTATCTTTTGTCATCATTTCAGTTGACTGAACATGAAAATAGAAACAAATCTATTTTGTTCAGCTAACTCAGCCCTTTCTGCTTCTCATTTTGGAAACAACTCAATTAACTAAAAACTGAATTTGGAAGTTTCGTAAATGACTGATTAGTCAGCTCACTCATTTGAGTCTCTTGGCCAGTTATCTTTCCTGCACATGGATTGTGATCCTTCATATCGAATCTTGTCTGTTATTCATCTTTCAATCTCGATCGTCGATTCAAGAGAGATTTTATAAAAAATATGGCTTCATTTCGTCACAAAGGATCCTACCTTTTGAGTATTGCTATTACGCAGAATTTTATTTATCTTAGTATTCAATCATTTATCATTTAAACATTTTAGATTGTTTATTTTGTTCTCAAAGCATTTCATCTCACAATCTAGATCACACTTCTATTTGGGTTGATAAAACATATCTTAGCTAATATTGGATTAATTCTCTTGTATTTCCATATCGTTCTAGATTAATCTCATTCAAATATTTCATTTAGCACAGACCTATAGTCACTGGGTTGCGATGACCTGAGAGCAATCTACACTCCTGCCTACTAGAAGGCAATAAGTTGATTCGGCTAATCTGTTATTGTTTTTGTAGTTTCATGCTTTCATTAGATTAGCCATGCAATGATTTATTGAAGTGTGTCACAGTTATCAAAGAACAAAAATTCACACACACACTTAGGACTTCTTTTCCTTTTCTATTAAGGAATATGAGATTGAGAGACTAAAGTTTTAAGACTCAAAACTGAAAATGACTTGAACAAAGAAGCAAAAACTACAAACATGATATAGAAACAACTAAGAAAAGTATTGTGCACCAATAAAAAATATGAGCTAATTTTGAATGGGATAAGATGTCTTACATGGCTAACTTCGTAGATAGAGCCAATTGACAATATTATGGATTTGAGTTCCCAGATGCTAACATTGTATTTAATTTGGATAGGATTTAAAGGAATTAGGGTGTCTTGTTCCTAGGACTGGGGTGTTAAGGACATATTGCTCCATATAAGATAGGTTGAAATTGAAGATCTAGACTTGTGATACTGTCAGAAGATGTTTTTTGCTGCCTGAATTGGATCTGGACCTATATTTTAACCTTGAACAGAGAGAGAGAGAGAGAGAGAGAGAGAGAGAGAGTCACTCTATGGAGCGTTTCCTTAGTCAACCCCCTATTTTTGTTATTTCCACCTCTAGAAATAGCCGATATTGAAGTTAGAATCATGTGTACTTTTGAATCTTAAGTTTGTCTAAGATTGCTATGACATAAAATATACAATCATAACACATAGATCTAATCAAATATATTAGAGTAAAGCACTAAATGATATTAAAGTATAATTGCATAAATAAAATTTAAATCTGAAACTTATGTGAAGAAATATGAGAATAACATGAAATCATACCACTCCTTAAGGAAGAGGTTCAAGCCAATCATTATTCAATAATTCCCTATTATACTCTAACATGTCTTGGAGCTTCCATGTTGATAATAAAAATAGATTAAGAACTTGATAAGATTTTCCTTGATTTTTAGATCTTCACCTTAGAAGATGTCTTCAACTTGTAGAGTTAGGAATTCACAATTACTTTCCTCTCTCAAATAAGTTGGGATAAATTCTTTTGTACCTTCCTAAAAATTTTGAGGTGCAAAACTTGGAGTAAAATAACATGGGTTATAAATTCTTGGTCAACCTAAAAAACCGATGCATCGTCAAAATTTTAGGCTAGATTGGCAAGAATGTAGTCCCCACAATGTAGGCCTAAATTTGAACCTGAGGCATGGAATATTGAGAAGAGGTTAGAATTGAATATGAAATTGAGTTGTTATATTAGGGTTGACAATGGAAGGCCAATTATGTTAAAATGGGGCAAAGGTAATAAATACATTGATGAAGAGATGAAAGAATCAAAGTGCACACCTATAAATAAGGGCTCATGTAGAATTTGAAGAGATTTAAATTAAGAAAGGGCCCTATATTTCAATTTATTATTAACTTAAATGTCTAATGAAGTCCTAAAATGCATACTAGAATGAGACACACTAAATTGAGTGCTAAGCAAGGGTGGAATTGGATACCCTAGCAAAGGTGTACAATTTACGGTACTACACCCTTCAAATTTTAGTACTTAAAATGGACATGTCCACAATTGAAGTTCTATCTGTATATCACTATGTCTCCCACTATATTTATACTTACTTTAGATAATTAGGGTATATATATTTTTATTATTTCTAGAATTTTCCCTATAAAATTAGTTTGAATCTCTTGATTAGACTTCGTCACACTTTCATCTAAATTATTACTTTTTCATTAACCAAAACCAGCATGATCCAAATCTAAAACTAGTCAATTGTCTTAGCAATGACGACTGTCATAGTGCTCCGTGATATGAGCCTAAGTGCTCACACTTCTTATTTCCAACCAATATCTCATGAAACTTACTTGACCCTTATCCACTTGAATATTGCATAATTTTTTAAAAAATTACATTTGTTTTTTTCATACATTGACACCATTACTATGACTATTGTTAGAGTAGTTGGAATGTCAATTAAACATGGTTATTTTG
The DNA here is from genome assembly GCA_018584345.1 of Thuja plicata. Taxonomy (NCBI): domain Eukaryota; kingdom Viridiplantae; phylum Streptophyta; class Pinopsida; order Cupressales; family Cupressaceae; genus Thuja; species Thuja plicata. Next base: position 186,384 of record MU227360.1, read on the forward strand.
TCTTGACCACACTCTTTAAACTTCTTAAACTAGGAGATGTTTCAAACCAACCTTCACAATTACTCTCATTGAGCGAGAAGAATTCTATAATATTTGACATATAATAGTATATAATGAATGTATTTGTAGGGTGTAACGAATGAAATCTCTATGAGCCTGTGCTCAGCTAATAACTTGACATATAATAGTATATAATGAATGTATTTTTAGGGTGTAACGAATGCGATTTCATTCATGCATTATTTATGCTATTTTTTATAAGATGTACTTTCTGAGGACTATGTGGTAACGGAGTACACTAAGGACAATTGGCTGGTGACAGAGCTATTTTACTTAGAAGTACTCGTTCGAGATAATTATATTCTATAGTTAATGTATTTATAGAATCTAACATATATGGGATTACACTCATGCATTATTTATGCTATTTTTTTTATGAAATTTATTTTCCAAGGACTATGTGGTATCGCCGTATTTATGTAGGTAATCCAAATGAATCTCCAAATTAGTTCTCCGGTAGCAACGAATAAAGGAAATTATGCGGAGCATACAACGGAGAATTCAGGGCCAGCCTTAAACATCACACACTAAGCTTTGACTGCTTAGTGGATGTGGGCCCGGTCCTTCTACTTGCCCCTTCACTTCTGTTTATTTATGCACTTTTCCGTTACCGTTTATCCCGCTCCCTTT